>QEPC01014420.1:5537162-5543526 GCA_003113815.1 Sphenodon punctatus | reverse complement strand
GGCCTCGCCTATGTCATATATATATATATATATATATATATATATATATATATATATATATATATATATATATATATAATACACACACACACACGCTGATGTGGTAAGCAACAAAACAGCGATATGCTCAAGGAAGCTCCGGATCCTAGTAGGATCCTGCCAGTCATAAAGAATATATAGGAATTATAAAGAGAAAATGACTGCGAACAGAGATTTATTGATTAACTGAACATTTTGACTTCCGCCCTCATCAGCAGCTCAGTTGATTTTTGAAATAAAGTGTATTGTGAGCACAGCTGACAGTTCTTAGAACTCTGAGGCTGGAGAGAGTTCTAAGGTGAGCCAAGGCCATTGGGCGCGAGGGTGTCAAGTCTGTAGATCCAGAAGTTTTCCCTGGTGTCCAGTAGTTTTTGGTTGAAGAGTTTTTCTATAGGGAAGATTTCTAGGTCAGCGAGTGTGTGATCTTCTGAATTAGAATTTCTAGCAACAGGCTGTTCCACTTTCTTAGTGACGATGGCTGACTTGTGATTTCTGAACCGTATACGGAGGTTCGTGGTGGTTTTCCCCACGTTGCATGTGACATCCATTATGTATACATTGTATCACATAAATTATATTGCTCGATGTGCAGGTGATGTTTTGCTTGATGTTATAGGTCCTGTTTGTAGTGCTGCTTTTCAAAGTGGTATTTTCTTTGAGATGGGTGCACGTAATGCAACATTTGGATTCACAGCAGTGTGATCCAGGGTTGTTGACTGGTGATTTTAATTCAGATCTCACAAGCAATTTACATAGATTAGGAGGCTGGCGAAAAGACACAAAGGAAGGAAGGTTGATGGCTTTTTCAAGACGTGGTGAATTGGTTACTAGAGGGTAGCTTTCTTTAATCTCCAGGTGATACTTCGGAGATGCAGGATGAAAATCTACCACTAAGGGGATGCGGTGTTCTTTGTGAGTTTTTGTCACCACCTTGTAGAGGAGGGATTCTCTTGTTTGTGTAGACGCCCGACGGATGTTCAAATCTATGACATGGG
This sequence comes from Sphenodon punctatus, assembly GCA_003113815.1. Classification (NCBI taxonomy): domain Eukaryota; kingdom Metazoa; phylum Chordata; class Lepidosauria; order Sphenodontia; family Sphenodontidae; genus Sphenodon; species Sphenodon punctatus. The sequence goes on along the minus strand of QEPC01014420.1, from coordinate 5,542,492 downwards.
AGGGATAGCTTCTGGTAAGAAGATGTCCCTTGAGTTCTTTGATGCGTTGGAGGTAATTGACGTTGTTGTTACAGATTCATCTAACACGTAGAGCTAAGCTATAAATGATGTTGACCGGTGATTTTAATTCAGATCTCACAAGTAATTTACGTAGATTAGGAGGCTGGCGAAAAGACACACAAGGAGGAAGGTTGATGGCTTTTTCAAGATGTGGTGAATCCAAAAGCTGCCCCGAGCTGTTTCTAGGAGGGGCGGGGTAAAAATCTAATAAATGAAATGAAAATGAAATGTTCTTCTTAATGTGTTTTGGATGACAAGAACTCCAATTTAAATATAGGTGAGCATCAGTGGGTTTACTATAAAGATCAGTGGTAATCTTGTTTTGCTCAGTGTTGAGAAGGACATCTAAAAAGGGAACGTAGGATTTCTCCATGGTGCAGTTGCATTTGAATTTTATAGTAGGATGGATAGAGTTAAGATAACTCTTAAATTGTTCAAAACTGTCCTTACCATTTGTCCAGATTATAAAGATGTCGTTGATGTATCTGTACCATACTAGGGGTCTGTGGGTAGAATCTTCAGGGATAGTTTTTCCAAGGTTGCCGATAAATGAATTGGCATAAGATGGAGCCATGTGGGTGCCCATAGCTGTATATATCCTGTCCTACAGTTTATAAGAGTGAAATGCACCGTTCTTCTCTCTATCTACCTCTGTGATGTTCTGGCCAAATTAAAACATGTTTTCCCTCCCTTGGCAATAAAGGGAGCACATCCAGCTTCCAAATCTCCATGAGGCCCATTTTCTCTCCAGCCACCAGTTCTTCTACCACCACCCTGCCCATACCCATCACACCCTTCCGCCTCTGATTGCTCTTTACCCACCATACTTCCCCAGCTGCGTAATGTATTTAAAATAATCCTCTCTTCCTCTTAGCCAAAGCAGTGGTGGTTACCTGTTGTAGACAGAAGTAGTTTCTAGCTATGTGGCATTTAGCTTTATACAGAATGGATCCCCTCTGGAGGACTGGTTGTTTGGTTGAGGGTGAAAACAGACATGACGCGAACCACCCTTGGTTGTCATGTATGCATGTTTCAGGGCTGCATAGGGTACCAATACAGTCCTGCAACATGCATAAATAACCACCAAGGGTAGTTAGCATCATGTCTGTTTTCACCCTGAGAGACAAGTCCCGATAGAGGTTTTTATGCAATCAAATCTGGATGCTGAAGGTCTCTGTGGTTTGTATAGTAGATCTGAAGAGTGGACTAGCTTAAATGGTAGGGGTGGGAATTTTGGTTTTGGATAGAACTGAAATGGCCTGAAAATAGCCATTTCAGTTTTAAAACAGTTAAACTGAAAATGCACTTCTTTTTTATTATATTTATTTATTATTAGCAAGCATTTATATAGCGCCAGCAATGTACCTGGCATTTTACAAATTAATTGAATAGACATGGTCCCTGCCCTAGGGCTTACAATCTGAGAGACGGGGTGGGAGGGGAAGAGATGAAGGAAGGGGAACAGAGGGAGAGACAAGGAGTGTAACATTCACGAAGATGCGAAGTCCCAGGTGCACGCGCTTGGCTTGGTTACATCAAGAATGANTAATTGAATTGACACAGTCCCTGCCCTAGGGCTTACAATCTGACAGACAGGGTGGGAGATGAAGGAAGGGGAACAGAGGGAGAGACAAGGAGTGTAACATTCACGAAGATGCGAAGTCCCAGGTGCACGCGCTTGGCTTGGTTACATCAAGAATGATGGCTGGTTGGTCCGTGTGGTGAGGACATGAGTACACAGACCTCAGGTGACAGATTGTACTGGATGGAGGGTATCAGCAGGAATTAGGTGAGGGAAACGAGGAGTCGGGGAGGGCAGAGCGGAAGAGGTGGGTCTTGAGGAGGGATTTGAAGATACAAAGGGAGGGGGCGAGGCGTATGTGGGCAGGGAGGGAGTTCCAGGCATGGGGGGCAACTAGGGAGACGGGATGAAGGCGGTTAGGGTAAGAGAGGGGACAGAGGAGGAGTGGAGTTAATGGACTGGAGTATGGAGGGAAATTAGCACAGAGAAGTAGGGAGGAGCAAGGTTGTGAAGAGCTTTTTGGTTCCAGAATTTAATTTGTTTGGGGTTTTTTACATCAATTTTTTTTCCTGGTTTGTTTTAATTGACTTCAATGGGAGACAATTCCATTGAAGTCAATGAGAAAAAAAAGGGGGGGGAATAAATGCAACCCCCCCAAACCCACCCACCCCCAGAAACTAAAATGAGGTCCAAAAATCAAGGAGAACTGGAACTGAAAAAAATGAAATTTCTTCTGGAATCTCATCCCTATTAAATGGGATAGAGTTCCCCATTTGGTTGTAAAGTTCTTGAAATGGAGGGATTAGGTTCCAAGGTCCTTTCTAGGATCAGCTGATCAAACTCCATATTGGAGCCGGGAGACAAGTGCCAGCAGATTGCAATGGCTAGGAGTTTCCACTCAGTTCCAAAGCAGAGAAGAAATGGGGCAGTCTGCTGTAGTGGATGGCACAGGCAAGATGTGGGAACTATGTTGTGCAGTCTGTTTGCATTCCTAGTGACACTGGCTAGGAGCATAGGACATTTTTTCTGACTGGATCAGAGGCAACTATAAGACTCTGAGGAGTTAGGACAAAGAGTTGGGGGAGCAGGTTTTATTTTCTCTTCTATCTTTCCCATGGATTATGATGTTCCAGACAGGGACAGTAGGATATTGGAGGTAAATAGATACGTATTTATTTATTTTTATTTATTTAACTGTTTATCCCATCCTTACTTAAAGAAGGCCCAGGGCAGTTTACAACATATAAAACCAATTGATAAAAAAATTAAAATACAAAAACAAACCCCCTAATTTTCCCACAACTCCCTACAAAACCCGCCCAACACCACCTCCTTATTTCCCACGTTCAACCCCCCCCCCACAATCCTACCTCAAACCCACCCATCAAACCCCCCATCCCCTATCCCTGTCTGCCAAGTGCCTTTACTACCGCCTCCAGGAGACGCTTGGGTGGGGCTCAAATGAACCTCTGGAGGAAGAGAGTTCTATTCTCTTCCTCCAGAGGAAGACTAACTGATGGAGGAGTTCCTGGCCGATTGCAGGGGCTGCAATATGGGGCATGGAAGGACAGGTGTTCTCTCAGATATGTGGGGCCCAGACAGTTGCTGTAATCTAGCTTTGAGGTGATGAAAGCATGGATGACTGTGTCCAGATCTGAATCAGAGAGACAAGGCCTTAGCCTCCTCACCAGATAGAGTTTGTGAAAAGCACTCCTGGCCACCACCGCAATCTGCTTATTCAGGCATAGCAAAGGGTCCAGAAGCAGTCCATGGGGGAAGCACACTGGGCTGGCCTTTGAAATTGACATTTCCCAGCCATGAGCGCTGGGGAACCGAGTTCCCCAGTGCTCGCAGCCAGTTCCTGTGACTTGCAAAGGCTGTGTCCCCAACCCACAGTGCCTCTGAGCGGAGGACCTCTCTGCTGACATGGGTGGCCGTTCCATTTAATATAGGAAGGGGATGTGTGGATGCCTATTGCCACACACTTTTTTGACTTGCTCCACATGGCGCACACCAGGTTTCTTGGCAGTATGCCATAAGTGGCCATGAGTGGGTGTTGAGTGGTTTACAGGAGCATACATCCCCCTGCACCTCCTTCAGATGGGTTTTTGGATGAGTGGCTCCTAGGTGGTCATGCATGGTAGCATCTTATTTAAAAACGCCCTCTTTTGCAAGAGAGGCAAATAGCATTCTGGGTTGTATTAACAGATGCACAGCATGTAGCACGTGGGATGCAATAAGTTCCAGTTTTCTCAGGACTTGCCACAGCTGTCAGCTAAAAGTGTTGTTTGCAGTTCTAGGCACCACACTTTAATGAAGCGTGTGGAAAAACTGGAGAGGGTTCAGATGTGGCAGACACGAGTGATGAGTGTGGGAAGCAAAACCATTGAAGAATGAATGAAGGAGGACAGGCTTAGTTTTGAGTTTGGACCATTGAAGGAGGAGTGAAAGAGAACAAGTTTTGAGGAGAATGAGATGGCGAGGGGACAAGATAAGTTATTGAAATATGTACAAATACTTGTTTTAATAAAGAGGCTAAAGATCAGTTGCTCAACTTGGCCATTAGGACAAGTTAGAGAAAGGAAAGTTTTAGATTAAATACTAGGAGAGTGCTTCCCAAACTGGGTCAGAACACAACGCCTACAGAGCTGCCAAAGCAACCAACTCCAATGCCAGTCAGGGAAAGAGGGAATTTCCTGAACTGCTGCTGCAATGATTGCAGATCTGGCTGGGGTAATAGCTAATCAGAATTCCCACTACCTAGTGCTTTCTCTACCTGGAAACTTGTTTCCCAGCCTGGGGAGGTCGCACATAGCTGCTGTAGCTGCCACCTTCCTTCTGCTTGCCTGAATCCATGGGGTGGGAGGAGGGATAAGAGAAGATGCCTGAGCTGAGGGGGAGGTGGGAGAGCAAAACCTGGTCCAGTGAGGAAGTTGTCGGTGTGGCCAGGATTGAAGTTGGAATATGCACAAGACAGACTGGAGAAAGTGGAAAGCCAAATGCAGGGGATGAGGAAGCACAAGATGTAGAGAGAAGAGGTGGGGTAGAGGGGAGGGGGATACAGAAAGGTCATCTTAGAAGGTGGGGTTGGAGAGAAAGGAGGTGCCAAAGAGGGAAAAGGAGTGGGAAATCTATGCCAAAATAATTTCATTTTTACAATAAATTTATGCTGTTCTGCATTGTAGCTGCCTAGTGTCACTGCAATATTTAACTCCTAAAATGGAATCACAACATCAAAATATTGATGGAATCACTGTGTTAGTAAAAACATAGCCTATAAAAGAGAATGGGCAGAGGCACAACAGGGAGTTCTTGAATCCTGTCAAGGGCTTAATTTGTAAAAACAAAAAACAACAAAAATCATTAATTGTCAAGACCCAATCTTGGCCCAGAAGCCACACCACCTGCCCCAGTTTAGAGATGGTCAGAGCAGGGAAATTAATCTTTTTCTCCAGCTAGCAACCTAACCCACTGGACTAACCGGCCTTTCTACAGCTGAATAATATAAATCAGGACTTCTTGTGATTTCATCTATATCAGGGGAAGGGAACCTCAGGCCCAGGGGCCAAATGCAGCCCACAGCTAGTTTTCATTTGACTCTTTCTAGTTCCTGGATCCAGTTCCTACCTGAATCACTGAAAGACTGCACTGAGGGTAGAGGGAACAGAGATGAAGGTATGCGTAGGGGTCAGGGACAGATCTACAATAGGAGCCCTCCTCTTCCTGAGTGCACCCCATAAGCACCTTT
>QEPC01014420.1:5502162-5532162 GCA_003113815.1 Sphenodon punctatus | reverse complement strand
CTTGACCATTTTTATCCCCAAACAGCAGTGCAGTGAACATCGGACTATCCCTTCAGAACTTGGCAAGCTAGCACATCTATAAACATAGCCAATGTGGATACAGGACAAGTTTGAGCCCTGTGTTAAACTTGAGGTTTCATTGAGTGGTGTGTCCACAGTAGCTTGATAACTAAGTTGTAGATGAGTGAGTGACTGACTTCAGACTGAGTGACTGACTCAGCATGAACAGAACACCCCCTAGTAAAGCTAGTCTTCCATTAACTGTTCAAACTTCCCTTGTGTAAAGTTTAATATCAAAGCTTAACAGGCTGTACTGCTCCAGCAAAGTAAGGATGTTTGGAGACCCTTGGGTCATTTCTGAATGATGACACTTGGCCTCTGGCAAATTTCTTCACTAAAGGAAGACACTGTGATGAAAGCAGCAAGAAGTAAATTCAACACTTTGGTGCCAAAGCATGATGAGTTGACCTCTAGGCTGGAGGAACAAGGTTTCCAGAATTCTGGAAAGTACACAGAATGTGTCATCTGGCTTCATTTAATGAATATACATAATATAATGAATTATCATAAAAAAACTCAGCCCAATACAATTGCAATATTTTTTCCTGCAAGAGCTTGCCAAAATATCAAACAGGAAAAGACATCTGCAATTACAAAAGGAAACAGCTATTCCTTTTAATTGTGTACTAGCATACAAAGTGAACAGAAGAGCAGAGCTGATACAATGACTATTCCCCAAGGAGAATGAACAATATGGAGCAATAGAATAACCAGAATAAACTTGTTTTATGAATAGAAATGAATAATGTTATGTTAAAAAAAGGTTCAAGTTTTGTTTGCTGTTATGACACAGTCCTCCGTAAGATGTATCATGCAAAAGATGAAAGCTTGCTGCATAAACCTAAAACAATCATAATAAAATTGCATCAGGCAGGGCCCATGAGCTGGGGGGGGTGCACTCACACTCCCTAGTGCAACTGCCTCCTCTGCTGTTGTGAGATGATTCAAGGGGGGGGGCCATTCCATCTCTACACTAAAGCTACACCCCTGACTACAGCCACAAAGAGAGTGCTATTCTGATCCCCTCCAATATTTGAATTTTGCTTGAGGGCTGCTTTAAAAGTTTCCAAAAGGGACATTGCTCATAATGAAATAGAACATTTCAAATCCCATGGTTTGACTTTTAGACCTGAATTTTCAAGTGTAGTCTTTGATCCTGGGTGCCTGAGTTTTTCTATGTCTAACTTGAGACAGTTGAAAGTACCCCAACTTTATTTTTACTGTCAAAATGATGAGCATTTGCTTAAAATTCAGTCTCTTTAGGATGGCTGAAGTTGGAGATAGAGAAATGAGGCACCCAAACGGTCATCTTTTTGCAAATTTAGGTCTTTTTCTAGTTATTTTCCATTTCCCTCTATACATTTCCCTGCTGCTTTGTATCCCAAAATAAAAGCTAGCAAAAAGCTGCTTGTACTCAAGAGTTCCTCTGAAATTTAAAGCACACTTTCATTTCTTCTGTGTAAAACCAACCATTCTGAAATTGATCAGACTGAGCATATGGGTCTCCTCTTCAGAGTAACAAACTTCCAGTCACCAGTTCTGAAACAGACCACTGCTGCTGGGATGGATCCCTGGTAATGATCTTTTCATATTATGCAAGCCCATGGAGAGAATCTCTATAGGTGTTTGACTGTTAATGCTTCTCTTTATTGCATATTTTTTCCCACATATAAAGGATATGGTGTGTGTGTTTGTGCACATAACCTTGGCAACTGAAAAAAAATATGTATCATTCCACTGTGGGCACACCTTGAGTTGTGTTGGGAGGAAATTTTGTCTTTCTATAAACTTCCTCCAATCTTCAGCTGCCCTTTTTGTCAGTAATTCTAGCAGGATGGTTGGATGATTATGTTGCAGTCTCTTAGAAGAGGTGTTAAGGGTTTATTTAGTGCTTGTAGATTGATGGCTAATGGACTTTGTTGGGCTGTTTAAATGAAAGTTTCCCACAATCTGATACTAAAGTGGAGGCCTTGAGTGAAGCTTTTATCACTCTTTCACTGGTCTCATCAAGAACTTCCCTTTCCTCTCTGGAAACTGTATTTCATGCTGTGTATTTCTAATCCAAGTGTTACATCAATCAGCAATCTAGTAGAAGTTTGTGGTTGTAACAAAAAGAGCATTTTACATGCTGTGAAGGGGTTTCCTGGCCTGGCATATAGGTCTATCCTAGACGTCTATGGAATTCTTGTACTGGGACTTAGCTACAATTTATTAGACTCAGCTTTCCCATTTGATACTGGACAAATTTCCATGGCTGGTTTTCAGTTACTTTATTTTAATAACCGGATTCCTCTGTGGGATGAACTTGACCCTGTGTAAAGTCCGAAGTTTGTTTCTCAAGATGTATATGTAAATAAGCCAACAACTCTTCACTCTCCCATCCTGATAAACAGTGAATTGTTACTTTCCTATGAAGTTATTAAATATATTTCTTTAAATGTATTGATACACTTCACTTTGGATGCTAATTTCTTTATTCCATCTTGTTCAGTACTTGGGTAGGAGACCACGGTGGGGATTGCTGAAGAAAGCAGTGTTGGCAATTCACGAGGCAATTTCTCTCTGAGAGATGCTGACTTGGTACACGAACTATCTTTTGGATAAAAGGTAGGGCTGCACTGCTGGCGATACTATTTGCTCTCTTAAAAAGAGTAGCAGTGTTTAAATCCTTATGTTCTAGCCAAATTCCAATTTGGGCAATTAATTTCAGCTTACAAATTCATTTTGTTTTCTGTCTTGAACATTGTGGGCTGCTATTAAGTGGTTGCAGGTCAACCGAAAGTTTGTTTCACTTCCATGTTGGACAAAGTGATTCTGGATAACTCTAGATATGTAATAATAATCTCATTGTATGTAGTTATACCTTGACAAGTTAGTACATTTGGCTGATTAGAAAGACACATACAACCTCATTAAATAGAAAATTTTAGTTGGTTTGGATTTGATGTAGAATGTGATGCTTTACTTAAATAACTATATGAGGTTACATACCAAAAGACATGGAAAAAAGGCAAGTATTCTTGCTACTTGAAAATAATCCTAAACATGTACAGTAGGAACACACACGTGGTGTGTTATTCACCTGAATAAAGGGGCTTCAAATACTGCATTTGTTGCTGAACCTTTTGTTCTCATGACTTATAATGATCTGGGACCATACATTTTAAAGATAGGATATTGCCAGGCCTTTGGTTTGTGTTTTTAGTGATAAAATTTACCAACAGATTTTATGCATGTTGCATGCTTATATGTCAGTTTTGCAACGTACAAGAACTGGGTCGTGGGTGGCATGAAGTGTGAGGATCTGTAGGGGGCTCTCAGCCTCTTCAGGGCACAGAGGGTGAGGCGGTCCTCAAGATATGAGGGGCCCAGACCATGGAGGGCTTTGTAAATCAATACTAACCTTGAATCTGGCTCGGTACACTATAGGCAGCCAGTGCAGAGCACGGAGCACCGGTGTTATGTGCTCACGCCGCCCCGTCCCCATTAGGAGACGGGCTGCCGCATTCTGCCCTAGCTGCAGCCTCCAACCTAGAAACAAGGGAAGCCCCACGTAGAGCGTGTTGCAGTAGTCTAGCCTCGAATATGTCCTTTTTTACCACAGCATCAGACTCTTCAATCTACAGTATTTAATACCTATTTAATCCATGGTATTAAAGACTGCGCGAGCGGCAATAACACATGAGAAGTCTCATCTAAAAGCCTGTTGGTCTTTAGACGTGTCTGTAAGACTTGGCTGTTTGCCAGGGCCTTCGGAGGGGAGGGTGGGGGGGTTAATTTTTTGTGGGGGGGTGTTTTAAATTTGTTTTAATGATGTTATTGTAGATTTTTTTATGTTTTAAAAATTGTTTTATAGTATGTTGGAAGCCGCCTCAAGATGCCGTGGGCATGAGGTGGGCGGCACATAAATATAATGAAATAAATAAAATAAAATTCAAGCAGTCCGCAGGGCTGCCGCAAAGCCTAAAATGCGAGGAAATAGCAAAAGGAATAAGGCAACCACAAGACGCAGTGTGCACGCTGTACAGTCAGATGATGACAGCAGTGAAGATGACGTAGCTACATTAAGCATGGCACGAAGCATCACATGCATTGATATATCTAATGTATGGAAAGAAGATAAAGAACCTATTTGGGTGGCACCGTGACTGACTGTAGATGGGAAAACCCTCCACATGGAATTAGACACTGGTTCAGTGGTGAGAACCCCAGTTGAACACAGTACAGGGTTCACAGGTGCAACTGGAAGAAATATTATCACAAGTCTCACAGGTATTTCAAGGGGGTATTAGATGCCTAAGAGGCATCAAAGCCAACAGTGTCCTAATAGAGGGGGGCAAACCCAAATTTTGCAAGGCTTGACGAGTACCACTGGTGTCCAGGATGTGGTAGCAACCGAACTAGAAAGTTTAGAAGGATATGGTATATTAAATAAGGTCAACTGGAGTGAGTGGGCAACTCCCATTGTTTCTGTCATGAAGAAAGATGGAACAGTGAGGATCTGTGGAGATTTTAAGGTGACCGTATTAACTGCCTGCTGTGAGCAGAACATTACCACATATTTCTTCCAGTTGCTTCTGTGTACCCTGTGCCTGAGAACCGTGAAAGATATGGAATGTCTTAATGGATTTCCAGTCCAGTTGAATCTTTCTCAACCAGCTTTGGCCAAATAGTCATTGTCATTGGTTGGTGAACAAAGTTTTAGCAAATTGGACCTGGCCCAGGCTTACCTCCGCATGGAGGTGGCGGAGGAGTCAAAGAAACTCCTCACCATCAATACAGAAAAGGGGCTTTTGCAGTATAACTGATTAGTATTTGGAGTAGCATCAGTTCCGGAAATCTGACAGAGAGCAGTGGATCAAGTGCTTCAAGGAATACCTAAGTATAGATGCTACTGAGATGACATCATCATCATCATGGGATCCTCAGACGAGGATCTTTTAGAAACCCTCAAGCAAGTTCTCAAGAGATTGGAAGAATATGGCCTTCAGGTGAATTGCAGTAAATGTAAATTCTTCAAGGAGGCAGTCCTGTATTGTGGACAGTTCATAGACAGTAAGGGACTACACAAATCACCTGAGAAAGTCAAGGCAGTTTTGAGGGCACCCCATCCTGAAAATGTGTCCCAGGTTCATTCCTTCCTAGAGTTCATTAACTATTATCACAAATACCTGCCTAACCTGACAACAGTGGTGTATCCACTGATCCACCTATTACAAAAAGGAAAATGCTAGGAATGGACAGGACAATGTGAAAAAGCATTTCAGAAGGCAAAAAAATTAGCTACATCAGAACAAGTGTTAACACACTATGGCCCAAAGTTGCCAATCTCATTTGCATGTGACTCATCAGAATATGGAATTGGGGCAGTGATTTCACATGTGGTGCCAAACGGGGAAGAAAGGCCGATTACTTTTGCTTCAAGAGTTTTGAATTCGGCAGAACACAACTATGCTCGAATAACTCAGGAAGCTTGGTGTTTAGTGTGGGGAGTTAACAAGTTTAGTCACTACTTATATGGGAGAAAGTTTACACTGTTGACTTACCACAAACCATTGTTGTCTATTTTTCATCCCAAGAAGGGAATTCCACAGATGACTGCTGCTTGGATCCAAAGATGGACTTTTTTCTTAAGGGCTCACAATTATGATGTTAGATTTAAGCGCTCAGCACACCATTGCAATGCGGATGGCCTCTCAGGCTGCCATTACCAGATGCCATTAGCACTGCAGAACAATGGGAAGAGCTGACTGCTGTTGATTTACTGTGTCGCAGATTAGTACCTTGCATATTATGAACCAGTGCTGAAGCATGAGACAAGTAAGAACACTCTTTTGGCAGAGGTCTATGAAGCTACCCTAAAAGGATGGAAGAACAACCCTGCTGAAAGTTTAAAGCCTTTTCCCCACTTTCGGCACAAAATTGCAATCATCCAGGGCTGCCTCATGTGGAGAAGTTGTGCCATCATTCCCCTGAGTTTACAGAAATGTGTCCTGGAAGAATTACATGTGGGATACCTGGGCATAGTCAAAATGAAGATGTTCGCTAGGGGATATGTCTGGTGGCCAGGACCTGATGGGCAAATTGAACGGTTGGCATAGGACTGTCCCAGCTGCCAGGAAGTACAGAACATGCCTGGACTGGCACCACTTCATCCATGGAATTGGTCGACGGCCCCATGGGAACGGGTTCATTTGGATTTTGTTGGTCCCTTCCTATATGAACTTTTTTGTAGCGGTGGATGGATATTTCAAGTGGCCAGATGTTTTCTGCATGTCATCCACAACTCCTAGGAGCACCATACAAGTACTTCGGAGCCTTTTTGGCAGAGCAGGATTGCCAATGCAAGTTGTTACTGATAATGGACACCAGTTTACAACGGAAGAATTTCAATCCTTCCTAAAACTCAATGGTATCAAGCATATTACATCACCGCCATACCACCCTGCTATGAATGGTTTGGCAGAACACTTTATTCAGACCACAAAAAAGGCCTTGAAAGCTGTAGGTGGAAGGCCAGACTCTCACTGTACCTTTCAAACTTTTTGTTGGCATATCAAAATACAGTCCATCACACAACTAACCAGACCTCTGCAAGTATGTTTCTGAGGCGCAATCTCCACTCGAGACTTGATTTACTGAAACCAGACCTCAGAAGACAGGTGATTAATAACCAAGTGGAACAAGTACAATGCCGTAAAAGCTCAAAACTGAGGGAATTTCAGGAAGGACAGTGTGTCCTTGTGTGAGACTACTGGGAAAATAACAAATGGATTCCTGGTACTATCCAAGCCATGTGTTGAACACACTCTTACGACATCTCGGTAACACCGGATGTGGTTTGGCAATGCCACATTGAACAAATACTGAAATTACCCTCAGGGGGAAATCCTCTGGTTCCTTCTGCATCAGCTCTAGTAGCTCCCTCAACAGAAAATGCCCGCCAGCCTGAAATGGTCACTGAGGCCATTTTTAGACGAGGCGCTGAAAAGCACCTCCTGAGCCGCACGTTGAGAGAAGGCACGCCGCGCTGCCGGAAGTGATGTGCTCCCCATTGCTGGCAACGGCAGTGGCTGGAGACGTGGCACTTTGCAGAGGCGTATTCTAGAAACCTCAATTTTCAGGTCTCTAGAATGCACCTCTGCAAAGCGCCGCATCTCCAGCCACCGCCGTTGCTGGCAATGGAGAGCACGTCACTTCCGGCAGCGCAGCTTCTCTCTTGACGCGTGGCTCAGGAGATGCTTTTCAGTGGCTCAGGAGGTGCTTTTCAGCGCCTCGTCTAAAAGCAGTGTCAGACACCTAGTGTAGGGGAGTGGAATCCGCTTCAGAGGAACCTGATCCATTGCTACCTGCTGCCCCTGCTTAACTGGTTATGCCAAGTTCAGAGAGAACAAGAAAGTCACCTGAGAGACTTAACCTGTGACTTTTTATTATTTTCCAGAATAGGTCTCAAACTTATTCAAATTTCTACTACAGTTGATAATGCACTATTAATGTTATCCTTGTTAACATTGTTAGTTGGGCAGTTTTCATGGGGTGTGAGGGGAAGGATTGGTATGTATGTTCTGCTGTTCTCTGCAGAGCTTAGCTGTGAACGGACAGTAAATTATCTGAGTGGGGAGTGGAGTAGGAAAGCCTCTTCCCAGCTGTGTGAAACACTCTAATCGGTTCCCGTTTCCAGGGGGACTGATATCAGGGCAGCACACAGCATACCCCTGATTGGCCCCCCTGGAAACAGGGACTTATTAGTGTTACACAACTTGGGAAGAGGTTTCCCTGATCTCCTCTCCAGATAATTTACTGTCAGGTCTCAGCTAAACTCTGCAGAGTATAGCATGGCGGGGAGGCAGAGAGCAAGCTCAGCTCTCTGCACAGTGCAGTGGGAGGCAGTGAGCAGCCACTGGGCTGGAGGCAAGCAGCCTGGGGATGAGGTACGTCAACTGGTATCCTTGAGATGAGGTAAAACAGCTCAGGTAGCTTCGATACTTTTTAAAAAAAAAAAATATCCTTCTCATTTTGCAAGAAATCTCACGAGATATCTCACTGGGATGGAGATGTTGGTGAGTTCTCGGTCATGGTGGTTGATCTCACAAGAAGAATTTTTAAAATTCTTGTTTCAGCCTTACTTCAGACTCAACTTCAAGCCCTAGAGATTCTGGCATGAGGCACCCTTCATTTCCATGGCAACCCAATGGAGATGGAAGGCTTTTTGCTCCTTAGCAGATGTGGATAAAGAGTATAATAACTGAGAGGGAATGCAGGGGACAATCCTTGCGTTATTTCAGCCCCTCCAAATCCCTGCCACAGTAACATGGCTGTGAGGGTTGCAGGGAGCCATAATTAAGAAACAGGCTGCCCTTTATGCCACCATTATCCTTGCTGGCATTGGAATTTCTTGGCAGCCAAAATGGGGCAGGGGAACAGAGCCATCACTTCGTTGGGATCAGAGGGTTGAGGTTTTGATAGTCGAAGGGGGGGGGGGGGGAGTTACTGTTCCTGCCTTGCTCTGGACTGTTTTTTCGCTGGTAAGAATCAGGGGACCACTGTATATGTGCCCTTCTAATGAGGGAAACATTATTTTAAAAATATAATCAAATACAGATGATTTTTTCTTGTAATTGTCCAAAACTGTACCTTCAGTTGTCTGCCCTCCCTTCCACCCCTGCTTGTAGTAACCACCAGTACTAGTGCTGATGGGTGTCAGTGCTGCTTCCATTTCTTTTGGAAAAGTGTTCTTCCTTTAAGAGGAGTAATTTTTGAGGCAGCCATGACAGCTCTGTCATTTCACTCACGCCTCTAAATTCCTCTTTCTGTTGTCAACCAGCAGACAGCAGTCACAGAATTCTGATGGTAGTGATTGATGGCAAAATATATGAGAAATGTAAAATGGGCACTGAACGTTTTTTCTAAAATACTCATTTGGTGCTTTTATTTTATGTGTATGTACTCTTAAGTAGTTGGGAAATCACCTGTATGTTAATCTGTATCAAAGCCCCCAGTCTATACATGTTGGGCCTGTATTTATTCAGTAAATAGTAAATACTTTTACAGTGTCTCGTTTGCACGTATGGAATTTAGCAGTTAAAAATCGCTTTCATGCCACTGTTGGAGCCTTAACGGGTTACAGTTGTACAGAACTCTTCTTTGTCCTTAAATGGATAATCTTACATCCAACCCTGGGACCTAATTGACAAGAGAGAAGCTAAGAGGCAGGAGAAAAATATGAGTCATACATTCCTTGAAAGAGCTTTAGTTCTTCCAGGAAAATGAGTAATCCACACATCAATTATCTCTCAAGTAAACAAAACCTATATTTCAATAACATTTTATTGAGTTTTACCAGCCATCGTAAGTTCTGCATAGAAAGCAGGGCAATATCGGAAAAAGGGAATTCTCCAGTTTGTTCTTTGCATGCTATTTAATATATTTATTACCTGGTGATGACAAAATGATAGCAAAGCTGTGTGGACCTGACTCTGGTGATGGTGGTGGTGGTTGAGGGTTTTTTCATTATTCAGAGTAACCATACTCAAGTCAACCTAGCTAATGGTAAAGATGGAGGTGTAGTTCTGTAAATGTAGGGAAATGCTGTGGTATCTCACACCATTGCACTGGTAGTTAACCAAAATCACATGGGACCTTGTGTGAAATTGGCAAGGATTTTTTTAATTTTTATTTATAGATTTATATTTATATGCTGCCCTTCGCATAAAGGCTTAATCAATAAAAACAATAATTAAAATATCATGATTAATAAAAACATTTCCCATAATCCCCCCCCACTACTCCCCTAACCTCCCACCCAATCCTGCCCAACCCTATCCCTGCCTGCCAAATGCCTGGTCAAATAAAAAGGCCTTACATAATTTCCTGAAGATGAAGAGGTTCTGGCTTCAGCAAACCTCCAAAGGGAGGGTCTTCCACCATCATAGGGCAGTCACTGAGAATGCCACCTCCGTACCCTTGCTGTAGAGAAACTTCACAGGTAGACGGTATTTACAAGAGGGCACTCTGGACAGACCTCGGAGGCGGTGACAAGACTTGAAGCAGTAGGCAGTCTTTCAGATACCTGGGGCCCAAGCTGTTTAGGGTTTTATAGGTCGAAGCCAGCACCTTGAATTGCATCTGGAAAGCTATTGGCAGCCAATGCAAACTCTGGAGCACTGGTGTAATGTGATCCCGGCAACCCGCCCTGATGGAAATGGGCCGCTGCGTTCTGTACCAACTGCAGCTTCTAAACAGGCATTTTTATTTTTTATTTTATTCAACTTTTATGCCGCCCCCTTCTGCCACAGGCAGCTTGGGGCAGCATACAACAATAAAACACATAAAAGATCTAAAACCAATTTAAAACAATAAAGGGCAACCCCACGTAGAGTGAATTGCAGTAGTCTAGACTCAAGGCTACGAAGGCATGGACAACGGTGGCTGGATCCAAATGCGATTTTAAAAAAAGGTTGCTCGTGTAACTCGTGAAAAGCACTCCTGACCATTGCCACAACCTGACAATCCAAGCACAGCAATGGATCCAAGAGCACTTAAAGGCTGCGAATTTGAGTGACCAAAGGAGGTTGGACCCCATCAATACCAGGGGATCCCTATGTCTCCCATGTCAAACAGCCAGCCAACCATCATCACTTTAGTCTTGTCTGGATTCAGCTTCAATCATCTCACCCACATCCAGTCCCCGGTGGCAGCCAGGCAGCAAGACTTCAGGCCCTGGGTCAGACGAAAAAGAGAGTTGGATGTCGTTGGCATGCTGCTTATACTTTACTCCAAATCTCTGTGTGATCTTGCCCAGGGGATTCAGATACACATTGAACAGGAGTGGGGACAAGATGGAACCCTGAGGGACCCCACAAGAGAGCCCCCACGGGGACGGCAAGCTACCGCCCATCATCACCCTCTGAGTTTTCCCAGCCAGGAATGAACGGAACCATTTAAGAGCAGTCCTGTAAACCCCAGCCAGGTCACACAGCCATGGCAACACTCCATGATCAACTTATCAAAAGCTGCTGAGACATCTAACAACTGTCCTTGTCGACTGCCAAATGGAGGTAATCAACCAAGACCACAAGTGCAGTCTCGGTGTCATGTCCAGGGCAAAATCGTGACTGATATGTCCAGGAATCTAATGGCATCTAGATATGCCTGAAGCTGTGAGGCAACCAGCCAGTCAGTTACCTTCCCTCTAAAAAGGGAAGATTAGCGATGGGGTGGTAGCTGGCAGGGGAGTCAACGTCAAGAGATGTGTTTTTCAGCTGGGGTTCTACAACCGCAGTTTTGAGGAAGCCGGGCACCCTGCTCTCCTGAGGGGAGGCATTGACAACCCCAGCCGGCAACAGCTCTGTAGTCTCCCAGCTAGCTTTCACCAGGCAGGATGAGCACAGATGTAATTCACAACTGGTCGCCAGCACTATTCAAAGCACACCCTCTGCTTTGGTGGGCAGAACCAATTGAAGCTGATCCAAGCAGACTGTACAGTACAGAGCCTCCCAACCCCAAACTCTGGGTGCTTTCCCACATTACTGTCCACACACTATTTTCTTCTGGGAAAGAATCTGGGAGGCAAAGCTTGTGTGGGGTTCATAATGTGGGACCGCCCCCTACTCATTTTTGCTGGCGTTCCTGCAGGGGATCTCACAGTAGGAAAATCCAGCTCTGAAATCCTCCGCAGGATCACTGGTAAAAATGTGTGTGTGTAGGGGGGTGGTCCCATGTTACAAAACCCATGCATGCTTTGTCTCTCGGATTCTTTCCTGGAGGCAAATTGTGCACAGACAGTAATGTGGGAAAGTGCCCTCTGGCTCTGCACCCAAACTAGCAGTGCCCAAGTCGAATGAAATACGAGGAACTTTATTTGCAAAGTAGATTGCAAACGCATCACAGCAGGCAACTAATGACTCTAACTTGAAGTGGAGACAACCAGAATTTAGCAGGCTATTCATCATCCAGAAGAGCTCTACCAGACAGCACTTTGCAGAGTCTATGGCAGCGCTGCCACAACTACGGCATAGTCCTTAAAAAATAATCTATGCCACAGTTGGTTGGTGTTTTGGTGCAAGTTAAGCAACACCTGAGCTCTAACCTCCTACCCTCCCGCTTTAGCAGCCTCAGGTCCTCCATATACAAAGGAGTCCTTTGCTGCCATCATGGAGGGAGCAGATGCTTTGGTACCACTGTGTCAGTGACCTGAGTCAACATACCATACCACAAGTTAACCATATCATCGACAGAAGGTCAGCAGGTAAATCCCTTCAGCTGTCATACCTTCTTGAGCTCCATCTTTAGTGGGAAGTTACATGCAAGGCATTTCCCCCCATTTGGATAATCTGTGACTGTATTCCTCCAACTCCTATGGGGACCCACAGTGAATTATTGGGGATGCAGAGGTAGGGAATAGAATTTGTATGTCTTATCATAATTGCTGTGCCTTTTGGAAAATGTTGCCTTGCTGTGGGTCTCCTCTCTTCCTTTATGAAGCTTGTTCTGTTTGTATGTGTAAACTATGCACTCTTAAGAGAACCCCACATTGCAGGTCAGCAACTGCCCCTCTCTCATGGAAACCACTAAACGGAGTTGAAATTCAGAGTAAAAGTGATCAGTTTGTGAATATTGTTAAGGCAACTCTTATGTTCTAAACAATTGCTGTCAAGCATTTTAATCACATTATTATTTTGCATAGTCTTCTAAATCAAAGGCATTCGAAACTGAAACTTTTAAAAAAATGTTTAAAGTGAAGGCTACAGTACTTCATATACACCTATCTTAAAATGCACAAATGTGTGGGGGGGAAACATCTTACTTATACCACTGGTACTTTTATATTCAATGTTGTAACAGTCTGGCTTGATGATTTTTTCTTTTTGAAGAGAATCATGGGAAATATTTTGTTTTCCCTGGGAGCCAGGGCTATGTATTTACTTCAAGTTTTATTAAATGAGTTATAAATTTTCCCAGCAATTTACTCATATCTCAAGAGGTTTAATTTGCATGTGTTGCCTTTTACAATATGCTTTTCGTAATGTTGCAGATGCTTCTTCCCTAGCTTCAGTAAACAACAGGCAGTTGGCCAGGTTTTTGACTGAACATTTGCCAACTCTTGGAAATATTATTTAACTCACTAATGGCCAAAGGGTGGTGCTTACCTAACACCATCTAAAAGAAATGGAACAGAAGGAAGATGATTTGGAGCATAAAAGAGATTATACAGCGCAATATTTATTGGAATATCCTCTTAGTGTTTCTTCCTTTGCAGTTTAATTCTCTCAAATTAATTTATCTTTACTGTTTACATTTATGCAGTTGCAAACAAAGAAGGTGCATTTGAGAGAAAAACTAGTCTTATATCCTGTGGGAGAGAGCAGGATATAAATTTGGTAAATAAATAAAATAAATGTTTTTTAAAAATTATTTTACCCCCTTTTTAAAAAATGGGTTAAATTTTTCTGATTTACAGCATATTTGTGGATATAAACGTATGTGTATAAGACATTTAGATATCATGAGGAACAGTACCATAGGAAAGCCTCTGAGGAAATTAAGAGATCTATATTCAGTGCAGTAACCAGAGCATGTGGTCACACACATTGAATGAGGAGGCTGAAAAGATGTACTGGACAGATTCATCAGCTCCTAATCACTGTCCATCCTGCAGACTGAATCCGGTAGTAGTCCTCTGAAAGAAGAAATAATGTGATTATATAACCAAATATAGTGTTAAGGGCAGAATTAATCAATCATTTCCTAACTTTGGATTGCTTTTCATTGGCTTTGTTTCTGTATGTAGCGAACGTTGCAAAGACTTCTATTTTTCTATTTAATGTATGGGAACATCATCTTATGGAAGGAAAATACTTTTTGTAGGGATAATGATAAATGAGGTTTGACTATAATGATTTTTAATTACTTACCGGACTAGATTTTATCGAGTGACAGATTAAATATTCCATATCCCATAATTATGCACTGAGTCATCACCAGGCCCTTTTCTGTTCATACATGTTTTATTTTCCCCCTGTCTCTCTCACTGCTTTACAAAAGATCTTATGATGTGCAGCTAGCATTGTGCTGAAATGATATAAAATGAAGTTGGTTGGTCAATCAGTGATTCTTCATGACCAATCTGCTCTTAGATTCTTCAGGTTCATTTCAGCATGATGTCACTTCTGCAAGGTCCTTCATTTGTGAAGAGACATTGTATTGAATACCTTAAAACGTTAACTAATCAAAATAAAAGTTAGCAAGGAACAATGCTACAGTGTAATTTTTAACTTCTCAGGCAGTAAATGATGTTGCATCTGATTTTATTGTTTGTTTGGGGCTGGTGTTTGTTTTTTTAAAAGGATATGTATTTATTAACGGAAAGTTACTTTTTCAGTTCCCTATCTAAACTTAAGCAGACTTAGCGTTTTCAGTGTTGAAATTCTGAAGGGAATTAATGTTGGGCTATTGGTTATATCTTTTTTTGCTCCGGGCAAGGTGCATTGCTATTTTCATGTCATAAAGCAAGTGATGTCTTAGTGCATCCTGCAAGAATTATGTGCCCTTTTACTCTTCTAACGTATAGTGCCGTATGACCCATTGAATTTCACTTAAAGTGGATGAATCTTTTCCCAATATTTCTCATTTTCTGTTTCCCTCTCCTTCTTCCACAAGATGCTGGGTGGAGGAAAATGGAGACATGTTGCTTAGCAACTCATGAAGCTGGTCAATATAGTTGTAAATATTAACCTCTCACAGTGCTGCTTTAAGAGTACAAAATGGAAGTGCTTTTAAGGATTTAAAAACTTTTGATGACTTGGGACCAGTTTAGTTCATTAAAATGTAGCAGGTTGGTTGCCTAGAACACTCCAATCAGTCACTAACAACAATAGTGTTATCAAACTTGTAAGCCTAGAAGACAAGAGAGTAAATCCACATTTATGTGCCAAAATAAGTAACTTCATGTTTTGTGAAGGCTAACTTGAGGAACGTAGGTTTACAAACTTGTGTTACAATTTTAGAAAATTGGCAAGTTGCTGACTTAAAAAAAAAAATAATGAAAAAAAACCCAGCTTCCTGAATGACTTAAGGGTTCAGGTTTTAGTGAGAATTAGGCAGCGGTCTTCAAACCCCTTACTCTGAAATACTGTCATTGATTCAAATGGGACTACTCTGGAGTAAGTTGTTTGAGGATTGCAAATTTAGGTTCTTAAGTGTCAAAATGTTTTTGAAAATAAGTCATAGGCTTTTATTCTTTTAGTCAATTAAGTTATTCGGAAACCTTTTACTCTGCATCTCTCTCTGCTTCAGATCGCATATATCAAATAATGACAACAGTGTTCCCCTTAAATAATTCAATGTCTGTCTTGTATATTTAAGACTAGATCCTGCCAGTGGATATTTCCTACTGACTCACCACTGACTTCATTGTGGCCCTACAACAGTGCAGGACATGATAGCATCTGGGCCTGACACTGTAAGCTCTTTATGGTTAGGGCTGTAGCAGAATATCGCAGCGGTAGCTATTTCCGGCTCATTGGGACTGGGCCTGAAATGAGCAATCACAGCAAATGCTGTTTCGGTTAAAATAGGCCCTCCGCCTTCATTTGCGCAATGCAAAAACTTACCAGCTTTTCACTATTTGTTACTTATGACACCTTGAGTCGCTCACCTGCGTCGCTTTGCCTAGCCTTACCTTGCTGCCTGCCTTAAATTGTGCCAATTTTTACAGCACTAAAAAGCCATAAATTGAAAGAAAGTGCTGTAAATTGAAGGAAAATGCCGAAAAATGATGAAACCACCTGAAATTGACGGAAATGCAGGTGCCAATCTCACAATAGTGGAAACACAGAATAAATGAATAGTGAGGAAATAATGCTGAACAGTCACAACAGTGCTCCTGAAAAGTAGGCATTTCCTGACGGCATAAGAACACACTTGTTCTTGCCTTAGCTGTAAGTGGGAGTGCTAGTTGCTGCCTTAACGCAGTAACAGCCATAAAAATGAAAGACTTGCTGGCACCTGAAATTCTAGCTGCCTTTAATAGAAATTACTATTTCTATTACCTCCTTG
Source organism: Sphenodon punctatus (assembly GCA_003113815.1). Lineage (NCBI taxonomy): Eukaryota > Metazoa > Chordata > Lepidosauria > Sphenodontia > Sphenodontidae > Sphenodon > Sphenodon punctatus. The sequence goes on along the minus strand of QEPC01014420.1, from coordinate 5,516,046 downwards.
ATCCTCCAGCTCTCGGCTATCCATCTCACAAGAGTGTTTAGAAGTTTAATAAATGTTTATAAAGTGCTCTGGTAACCTGGATGGAAGGACATATTGAATCACAAACCATTGTTCTCTAAGTATTACTCAGGTGTCATTGCAGGAACACAACCATTTCAGCTTTAACAAGGCCACAACTCTGATAATAACAAATACCTGGAGGATTCCCAAAAGACAAATCCCACAGTAGGTACCTGATTTGAACCTCAGGAGGTTGTTCTAAGACCTTCCCCATCGTTCCAAGTGCATAAAGAAGGATGGAAGTATCAGCAGTTAACAAAAACAGCATAGAGGGTGTAACAGGGTGGTGCTCGGGGGACATCCCTGCAGGATCAAGCCCAAAGAGTCACAGTCTTTATTCACATAATATCCAGTCTCTCAGACCACATTCACACGGGTGGTGGTGGTCAGCCCCATGCAGATTTTAACTCGGAGGGAAACGGCAAGAACCAAAATCTGTGCAGAGTTCATCCTGTGTGAAAGCACCCCTGTGCTGCTTTGCTGGAGATCACCCAGAAGAGTACAGAGCTGGATTTGTACTCTTCTGGGTGATTTCTGGCGGGAGGGAGCTTTCACACCAGCTGAACTCTGTGCAGCTTTTGGCTTGCGGGAGCCAAAACTTGCGCACCGTGGCAGGTATGAATGTGGTCTTAGTCCATACACAGTATCTCCACCACTTAAAATCCCCAGTTCTCTCACTAATGCAGTGAAACAACCCTACCTGTCCCCAGCTCAGCCAGGTACAAATCCTCTGGCTGACTATTCTATTCACAGTTCCAAGGGCCTAAGTTCAGTACTCCAGTCAGGCTGCCCTTGCTTATTCCTCTTAGCCTTCAGAACCATAGACAAAGTTCATGCAGGGATCCAGGCTCCAGCAGAAAGATGCTTTCCCTTCTTCAGTCAGGCACAGGCTGGAGCTCTCTGACTTCCCTATTCTTAAATGTGCAGACTGGATGTGGCCGGCCCTCCAGGCTGTCAGCCCTTAAAGGGCCGGTGTCCTGCCCCACTCTCCCTTACGTTTCAGCTGAGTTTTCAGTGTTTCTACAGGGTTGCCTCACCAAGCCCCCACACAGCTGTCAGGTCACACTTTCTGACACTGTCCCCAGGTTGGCAGTCCTCATCCTCTTAAAGGGACAGCAACCCTACCAATCTGCTCCCTGCTACAAAGGGCATATCAAGTCAATGAAAACTTTCACCTGTGCACAAGCACTACTTGTGTGGAGCAATCAACACACACACACACACTCTCTCTCTCTCTCTCTGAATAATTAATCCCAAACCAAACCTCAGTGCCCAAACATTCCCATAAAAATACCCTTGGAAATAATGAGGATATACAAATGATGATAAACTTCAGTGGGCTGTTAAAAAAAGGAACAAAGCAACACCTCAAAGGCAAGCATTTATCAGGTTCAATAGGGCCACAGGGAGTGATGATAAGTTCAACAGAGGAAAAATAGAAATGTAAACCAAGAGAAACATGTATAAGCTTCAATGGGAACTCCATGAGAGGACTGTTATCCACTTCCCTGTCATTAACATTCCACAAAGTTCTGTCGTTCAACCCATTCTCCCTCCTTATCATTCACCCATTCCCTGACAGGTCAGTAAGTAGGCTCCATGGCCCTGAGGGATAGCAACGGGGTTGGGGAAATCTGGATCCATAAATATGGATTCATCATGTATTGCAGATTATATGGATTAATTCACAACTGCCCATTTTCAGACAGCTGCGGATTAATCTGACTCAAGAATACCCATTCCTACTGCTTTTTATACAGAGATTCTTGTCATTCCACCCAATCCCTCATCGTTCTCTTTCTTTCTTTCTTTCTTTCTTTCTTTCTTTCTTTCTATGACTGTATTCCCATCTGTGGTGGCGGCAGAGAGAGCAGCGAGGGAAGACATGGCAGCGGGGAGGACCCGGATGACAGGAAACGAGCCGGTGTGAATGGGAATCTGCTGTAGCTTCTCTTGCGCATGTCAAGGCAGGATTTTGCGCCCTCTCTCTCCTTTCACCGCCACCACAGATGGGAATGCGGCCTATGTCCTTCCTTGTTGTTGTTCTACCCCAGCATTGTGCCTAGGACATTGGCATGCAGGGCAGACTGCATGACAAAAGGAGCGGTTTCATCCAAGTAAGAAACTGAGCAGAAAAACTTGGAGCACCTTTTCCCTGTCACCTCCTAACCCATACCTCAGCCTACATCTTCATGCTTCCATATTCATCTTCTATCTCCAGCTATCATACATCAGTCCTCTCCTACTTTGTTTCCATATTTGCACACCTATCTTTTCTACCTCATCTGTTCTGCACCTCTGATTCCTGCTGCCATCTACTAGGGATGGGCGAACAGAACCGAGTTCGGAAATTCGGTTTGGTTCGAAAATCGAGTTCGGTTCGATCGACTGAAGTATTCGAGTTCAGTCCGAACTCCGAACAGAGTTCGGAAATTCAAACCCCATTGAACTAAATGGAATATTATCTTATAGGGATGGGCGAACAGCACCGAGTTCAGAAATTCGGTTCAGTTCGAAAATCGAGTTCGGTTCGGAAGTTCGGTTCGGTCGACCGAACTGTTTGAGTTCGGTCCGAACTTCCGAACTATGTTCGCCCATCCCTACCATCTACCATGCATCCCCATGCCCTATACTCGGTCTTATGCCCCCCTTTATTAATCCAGGCTTTCTGTCAGGCACTGATTGACTTTGCATAAATATACACTAACAAATGCACATTTATGCAAAATAGCATGCTCTGGTTTTCTTCCTTAGGGTTTTCACCCTTACTCAGGAGCTAGAGGGCACGGTATATATATGCAGGTTTGTTGCCATAAGGCGTGGGCACATGGCAAGCTGTAAAAAATAACTATCCAATAAAAACTGTGTAGGGGGTGCCATCATAGGCCCTTTTCAAATGGGTGGGTGTGCATGCTGGTGCGAAGGCGGGGGGGGGCTGCCGTTACATGGGCACACACCCATATCCACCGATCTCCATGTACAGAGCAACTACCATATTCATTGGTTGCTCTGTGCGTGGGCTATGGGTGGAGGGGGTGTAATTCGGGAGCATGCACGCACGCACCTCCACCCACCTGTTGTGCCGGTCACAGGGGCGGTGCCCACGCAGCGAATCTGCGTGGGCCCATCTCATGTGAAAAGTCACTGACTGCTACTTGCCTGTATAAAACTAGTTTGTGTGTGTACGCTCATATGTATCTGTTTGTTTTTAATTAGGACATTGCTAAATTTTCTCATGTATATCTGTTTGGTTTTAATTAGGAAATTGATACATTTTCTACAGAAAATGGTTTCAGTTGGGGAAAATACGTTGAGCGTGATCCAGAGCTCGCGCACAGCATAGGTGTGCATGTGAGGGTTCTGTGTGATTTCTGCACAGTTTGCAGATGCGCCACAGTCTCCAAAATGAGGGTGCCCGCTCGTCCACAGGACTTGGGGTCAGCCCCAGTGTTTCAGTAGGAGATTAAAAAGAGAAATTACTTTAAAACTAAAAGTTTCTGATTTGTATCTGTTTAAGTTCTTATTAGAAGGCTTACGCATTTAGCAAATTTGTCAGTACTTCCCGTGGAAAGGATACATAGTAGAAAGGGTGCCTCAGTGCATGGCCTATATTTTTTTTAATTCTAAGGGAGCTAGCTTTACCAAACTGGCCCAAAGGGTCTTTGAGATTAATGTGATCACCCAGGTCTGCTATGCTGCCCAGAACTGAAGGTGGGGAGGGCGGTATATATGCCCCCTTGTGGAGGCTGTCCAGTACCGCTGGATGAGAAGAACTTCGGGTGTCCACCCCTGCCCTCTTCCCCCTCCACCCCCGGGTGACGGCTGTCATATTGCGTTTAGAAATTGGGATTAAGTTCATGACATGGAGAACTATCTGGTTACTACTTTCCTATTGGCTGAAAGTTCTGCATTCCCCCACGGCCTCCCTGTTACAGCTCTGCCTGAAGGAAAACGTTTTTGAAAGGGCGAGTTATTAATAACCTCAGAGGATTAAAGTTCTCTTGGGGCTTTCTGGCTGCTCTCCCACTGTGGGGGGCAGGGGGCAGATGGCTCATCAAGCAATGCATCAATGATCTTGACCTTCATGTGTCAAGATCCATGCTTGCAGCCTCATTGTCGTCCCCTTGGTATAAATATTGGATCCTGGGCCCTAATGGTTCTTGATATCATTCCCTGGTAACTTCCTCGATCCATAGGAAAACATTTACAGCTTTACCCCTTCAGACTATGAAAACCATGGTGTCTCAGGGTAGGTATTCAGGGATTAGTTACCCTGACAGGGTATGTATCTGTTGTGCGGGTGAGGTTGAGAACCTGGTTCATTATATATTTTTTTGCCCTATTTATGTGAGCTTCCACGCTCAGCTGTTTCAGACCCTTAATATAAGTGAAACATTCCTGGGATCACCTCTGTGTTTGCTCTGCGTTTTGCTGAATGATTCTAGGGACTTTGTTTCTAGGGCGGTGGCTGCCTTTGCTGTTTCCACTGTGAAATTGAGGATACGTTGGGCTCCGCGTAACTCTTTGGGGACTCAGTAGATCCATGATTCTTGTTATTTATAAATGTCATGTTTTATTCTCTTGTATTTTATTTTTATTTTGTTTACTTATGACATGGCCTGTTGACTAGTGCATAATAAACTTAATTTTAATTGAATTTTAAAACAATAAAATAGAAAGGGATGTTTGTCTGCATATATTATTTCAGATGGCACATCAATTTCATTAGTTGTTCATTTCTCCTAAATGTCAGATTTCTGGCATAATGACTTATTAAAAAAGATGTATGTTGTATGTCCGACCCAACCAAGACATGCCACACCTGGAGCACATGTCCTTCTTTTCTTCCAAAAACTCTTTATATAGGGAATATTTTATGTTTGCCTTTGTTGTGCCAGGCAAACAAAAAGAGAAATGATGATGATGATATAAATGAGCCACGGGTGCAAAGTTTTGCTTTGGGGGTGGGGAGGGAGAGAGTGATCATGGAATCATGGAACATCAGAAGGTGCTTTTAGACAAGCACCTCCCCACCCACTTCCTACCCATTATACATGTTGCATGGCACCCATAGGGCACCACTGCAACATGTATACTGGGTGGGCGGTGGGTGTGGGGAGCTGCTTGTCTGAAAGGACTTTGAGGGTTGTCTAGTCCAACCCTTTGCTTTCATACAGGATGACTACAACTACAGTGTGTCCTCACTCCCAAAAGCTCTACCCTATGATGCTGCCCTCCCCTGTCCTAAAAATGACCTAGGACAAACTATTCCCCTCTTCTGGCTCTCCTACCCCTTTCCTGCCACTATGGACCTTTTCAAACGGGCCCAGGAGGAGCCGCGGTGCGGAGGGGATGGGTGGAGCCTGTGGCAGCTGTGCAGTGAGTGTCCAGCCAACTGAACGGACGCACACCTATCTCCATGTATGGAGGCACCCTCATTTTCTCCAGTGCCTCCATGTGTGGGGGATCAGTGGAGATGGGTGGAGTGCAGGAGCACGCATGCATCCCCTCCAGCGGTCCCACGGATGCTCCCCCCTCACCCATCCAGTCACCCACATGGGCGAGGGGGTGTGTCTCGTGAGAAAAGGGCCTATAGGTCTTTTTATCCACCACGGTGCAGGGAGTACTGGCAGGAGCAGTAGCAGCAGCCTGAGAGAAGAGACCTCTAGAGCTTGAGTAACCACTTTGCCCCTTCTCTGACTCTGGGCTTCCTCTGTCATCTTGGTGGTGGTGTGCCAGCTACTGCTGTTCTTTTTTGCCGTTCCTCCCTCCCTGAAAGCGCAGATGCCAGGAGCAAAGAGAAGGGAGGATTTGAAGGGAGTGAAAAAAGAAAAGAAAAGAAGGGAGAATAAAATGGTGTTGCAGAGGGTTGCTCTCCAGGGTGTGTGTATGGCTAAGGTGGGGTGGATCTCTGGGTCTCAAAGTACATTCTTACCAACAGGGCACCTATTTACCAACAGGGCAGCTGAATGTAGGTTCTTACCAACAGGACACCTGAACTTAGGTTCAGACTCATAAATTGAACCAATTTATGGAAGTCTGTTACAAATGCAGTAGGTTTTGCCTTTAGTCATCTAAACTTCTATGTTGTTTCATACCTGTAATTCCAACTTTTCAACAAAACTTCTATCTCTGTAAACAGATGTGCTAGATGCGAATGCCATTACTTTTAGAAATTTGACATGATGAATGATGAATCCTTTTTCCCTGACTAGATCTCTAGACTTCCTATTGCATTAAATAGAAGAGCTCAGCTAGAGGTTTCAGCAATACCAATGTTGCTTTATGCCAAACAGAAGTGGTTCAGAGGAAATATTTAAAGATGGTAAAGAAATTCCTTTTACCTTGATTTTGCAAAATTTCCCTATTGATCAACAGTGAATTGTCTGAATCCTAAGTTCAACAATATATGCAGTGTCAGGAATTGTGTAAGTACATAGATACTTAATAGTTACTGCATTCGGGGTGGGGGTGGGGGGATGTGTTTTGTTGGTTATTAACTGATTTTCATGCCTGGGTACAGTTGCACACATCAAGCATATTTTTGTGCAACTTGTCTGTTCAGTTCTGAAGGAATGCAGTTAGACCTTACTGTAGCTTCTGGATCCAAACCAACAGGTTGCAAAACAGTTAGAAGAACACAAGAACCATGTTAGGCTGAAATGCCTTGGCAACGGAAGTTTCATTCATGGAGAGAGAAATAGTGAGATGTAGATCCTGTCAGGACAATCGATGCATTCTTTACAAGGCACCTCCTACTTGTGGTGAGGTGGATAGGACCTGATGGTCCTGCTGTTATAACAAGTACTGCCATTTGTCACTGTCTTGACATACAGATTTCTACAGGAGGGACACTGAGAGAGGGCATTAGCATTCTTCATGCAGTAGAAGCATTGTTGTCGTTTGCATATGGGGAAGGATAGATCGTGGTTTTGCCATTTAACTGAAACCACTCTTTTTAGTTCCACAGACATTGCTTAAATTAGAGCCACAAAGCTTTTGCTTTCCTTGTAATGCTTGTTTATTTCCCTACTCTAATAGCAACCTGTGCAGCATATGAAGCTGAGATCTTTTTTTAGGATCATAGCTGGCAGCACAATGAACTCCACGATTGCCATCAGTGTAAGAAATGACAGGGAATAAGAATGAAATTCTCAATGTCTGAGATTTAGGATTCAGCCTTTATTGACAGAGACCACCCTGAGGCCTCAGTCCTGCAGACGGTTAAAGTATGTTCTCAACTTTTACACATGAGCAGGTCTGTTGTAGTCCATGGTTAAGGTATGTGTGGCAGCGTCTGCAGTTTTGGTCTTGGGCAGTCCAGTCTCCAAAGCACTCCAGCAGTGCAAGTCTCTGATGAGAATGGAGCTTGTGCAAGGGTAGTTCTTTGACGACTGGAGTCTTAATCTTTTCATAGTTGCTTGTCAGGGAGAGAAGGGGAAAGAACAAAGTGTTCATGCAGGGTTTGTTTGTTTTATGTGAATTGATTGTGCCACCAACTGGTGTTTTGCTCAGTGAATAGCATTACATTTGGTAAAGTATTATCTGCTCTCCTTTGCTGAATACTGTAAAAGAAATATAGTTTGGATTAGTGATATTGGGTTTTAAAGGATTAGAACAGGGGTGGGGAATCTTTTCTCTTCCGGGGGCCACTTTGAAAGCTTGCACAAGCTCTGAGGGCCGTACAGAAGTTGGGGCAAGGGTGCTTAAAGAATGTACTCAAGGAAAGGAGGACCCAAATCATGGATGTGTGCCACGGAACTGTTCCCTATCCTTGTTTGCATGACCTCATCTCTGCTCCCTTCCCTTGATGTCCATTTTTCAGTGACTGGAGGTAAGAACTGGATCCAAGGGCCAGATCCAGGAAGTGGAAAGGGGCCAAATAAAATCTTGCCGTGGACCGCATTTGATCCCTGGGCTTGAGGTTTCCCACCCCTGGTTTAGAAGAATTAAACATATTATCTGAAGCAGACAATTTTAAAAATTAAAAATAAATTCAATTACGTTGAAAGCAACAAGGACAACTGAATTAATTTATCAAAATCAGCCTGGTTTGTTGGTATCCAAGGAACAGCTATAGGGATGCATTCTTCTTATTAATGTCCTAAAGTTACAACTTTTACCTGGATATATGGAAAAGACTACAGAATCTTCTGTTGGCTGTTTTGATCCAACTTCAGGAAGTTAGCGTCAGACTTGATGCATTTTCTGGCGTATGTGTAGGGCTAACAGCAACTTACCAAGAATCCTGAGCTGGTCAGACATTGCAGATATTTGGTGCACACATTTCAGAAAGTCATATCTCATGGTCTTGTAGAGAAAAATTATCTATCTACTCACTGCTTCTGGCTGCCATTGTCGAAATGTTCTATCATAATTAGGGGAAAGTGAGGATCTGTGTTCACTATGTTTTCCCCATTCTATCAACGGGAGAAATCTGGTGAACATGGGTCCTTGGGGAGAGTATTTTTCTTATAAAAACTTTAATCAAATCTATATAATTTTACAGCAAGAATATAATTCTCTCCCAAATTCTATAGGACTTTTTCTGTAAGATTTGGAAAATGAACAGTAAGATGAATCTGAGAAGCCATGTCATTAGTAAAATGTCAGAACAATACAATTTAAAAAGCCTTTTCAGTTTCATTTTTAGGGAAGGTTATTGAACGGGTAACCACCTGATGCACAAGTTCAGATGCATCTTATACTGTTGGATTCCTGGACCCATGTTGGTCTGCTTTTCATCTTGGGTATAGTACTGAGACGTGCTTGTGGCCATGGCCAGCCATCTATGCCTGGAGATCAACAAAGGAAATTGCACCCTGTTAATCCTGTCAGATCTTCCAACTGCCTTTGATACGGTGTTGCTAACACGACTGCAGGACCTGATGGGTGCACGGGACTGCTCTTGTGTGGTTTCATTTATTCCTGTTGGGGACGTCCCAGCAAGTGGTGATGGGCAATTGTTCATCGCGTCCTCAGGGCCTTCCCTGTGGGGTCCCACAAGGTTCCATCTTGTCTCCTCTCCTGCTCAATGTGTAGTTGAGGCTGCTGGTTGAGATTGTATGGAGCTTCAGCATGAGATGCTATAAATATGTTGATTATACCCAGCCCTACCTCTCCTTTTCATGTAACCCAGGCCCTGCTGTCTTGGTCCCCAGAGTCTGACTGCCATTGGGGACTGAATGAGAGTGCACTGACTGAAGCTGAATCCAGACAATTCAGAGTGATGGTAATTGGCTGGCTCTGTAACCTCAGGAAGATTAGTATTTCCATCGTTGATGGGGTCCAGCCTCTTCAGGTCATTCAGGTTCACAGCCTGGGAGTGCTCCTGGATCCCTGGTTGTGGCGGTGGTCAGCAGTGCCTTTCACCATTTCCATCTAGTGAGGAGACTGCAACCCTTTCTTTCTGATTTGAACCGGACCACTGTCATCCATGGTTTTATAACCTCGAGGTTGGAATACTGCAGTGCACTCTACATAGACCAACACTGGTGACTGTTTGAAAGTTAGAACTGCTGCATAACATGGCAGCCTGCCTTCTTTTGGGGGTGGGTTACTATCACATTACACCTGTGCTTAAGCGTCTGCACTGACTCTTGTTAACTTTCTGGGCACAATTAAAGGTGCTGGTTTTGGTCTGTAAAGCCTTAAATAGCCTGGACCACACATATCTAAAAGGTTGTTACCCTGAGCCTTAGGAGAAGGGCAGGGAATAAATAAATAAAAATTACACTGCTCGCATGTATCATGAAATGAGAGTGTTGCTAGGATGGGGGAGAGGTCAAATTGGAGATATAAATGGGAATGCAGAGGTGTGGAGAATGTGATGAAATGCAAGAACAGATGTGTACAGTAAGAAGAAAAGAGGTTGGGGATGAGAAAAAATTGGTTGGGAAAAAAAAAAGATTTGAAAAAGTAATAAACAGAAGTTTAAGAAGAGAAACAATCCAAAGGAGTCTTTCTAAAAGGTACCAAAGGTGGGAGGTGCTCAATTCCATGAAAACGTAAACTTTACAAAAATTCCTTTCTTGCACTTCAAAAATGCACCTTTGGGCATTTAAACTGAAGCTGACTATCCTTTTTATACAGGGAGAAATGCAAAGTAAAAATATATTGGCTGAAGATACAAAGGGGTAATCTTCCCCCCACCCCCATTCAGTGGTGTTATTGTGCTTCTTTGATTTTGACTTACAGTGCATGCACTGGTGAATGACCAAGGTTTAAACATTCATTCAACATTAGCATGTATAAGAAATGTAGGATACTTTCATTAATTGGATTAGGGTTATATGTGTTTCATTTAAAAGCTGCAGTGATCACTAATGGAATGACCTTGAAGTCATTATCTGTTAAGAAGCCTGAGACAAGATTGTTCTTCATGTTCAGTTGTATTTGTCATTACTTGGGAATATAATGTTCATATAAAATATTGCTCCTGTGATATAACTGTGCTCTTTTTTATCTCCAGAGAATGTTGGGCCAAGGCTTCTGTGCTTTGCTTTATTTTTTCCCCCTCTGACTCTAGCAAAGAGTCATAGAATCGTAGGGCTAGAAGATGTCTCAAATATTATCAAGTCCAACCCCCTGTACCAAGGCAGAATTAACTAGACAAAAACCATCCCTCTTTTTTGGCTTAGTATCTTTAAATAAATAAATAAATAAATAAATGCTCTTGATTCAGAACATCATGCAAACCAAGTAGAGATTAAATCCTCTGCCCTCATTCTTATGCTGCCATTGTCACAACCATTGCAACTTACCTGATAAAAGATAGACAAGTAATAAATTTCAGATATCACAATGCCACTCAGTCTGACTCACAGGATTTAAAAATATATGTTGTATTTCATTGTTAGGACAACTGCCCTGTTTATCCTCATTATTGTGTAGCAGCTAAAAATTGTTAGCAGGAGCTGGTAAAAAAAATAAATTAAAATACTATTGATTTTAAAATTATTTTGCAAATTTATTAGTTAACGTTTGTATGCAGTTATTCTCCAGTATTCAAATAATCATTTGGTCTTTCTGAAAATATTTGCCCACAGCTGTACCCTAAGAATTTAGTTATAAATGTTCATTATTCACCAATCTTTTATTATTTGTTTTTAAACTTATAGATAACAAAGATTATTACTTTTATCAAATTGATAAATAATACATTATCTCTAAAACTGAGAGGTAATAAAGGTAATCATCCATGACTATCTTTCACACCCTGACAACAATTGTTAATATGTGTTAATATTTGTTAAACCATGTAATAGATTTGAACATGTTTATTATTTAATAAAAAAAATTAAAAAAAAAAAAAAAGGAATGGTAAGAATGTTGTGTGACCTTTGTACACAGTACAAACCATCAAAGCAATCGCAGTATATCAGGAGCCAGTACAGACTCTGAATTGCTTGTGTAATGTGTTCATGACAACCCACCACTGAATGAGCTGGGCCACCACATTCTGCATCCAACTAGCTTCCAAACAGTCATCAAGGGCAGCCCACGTGAAGTGCATTGCAGAAGTCTAGCTTTAAGTTTATGAAAGCATGGATGATGGTGGTCATATCCAAAACAGAAAGAGTGGGCCATCCAAGCATTATTGATAGATGGCATTGGTGAAAATGAAAAGCACTCCTGGCCACTGCAATCTGATAATCAAGTTGCAACAAGATATCCTGAAGCATTCCACAACTGCAAAGAGGAGACTGGGCAACATCATCAAAACCTGTAGGGACCTCCCCACCAGGTCCTGTAGGTGTGTCAGCAAAACATCATGATGATCTGCCTTATCAAAAGCCACTGAAAGATCAATAAGGTACAATTTCTTGTGTTGATCTCCAGGTGTAGATTGTCAGCCAAGGTCACAAGTGCAGTCTCGGTACTATAACAAGAATGAAAGCAGGGCTGACACGGGTCCGTTGACATTGAGATGTGTCTGAAGGTGCTGGGCAACCACCTGTCCAATAACCTTCCCTAAAAAGTAGAGCTGAAACTCAGTCCTCAGAAAACGTTGGAATTCACCAGGGATTCTGGTCCTTGGTTCCAAAGTCCAAAGTTCCGAGTACCAAGGCAGATCGCCAGAAAACTTTGGAAGCCTCTATCGAGTGCTGGTGGATGACTTGGAGTGATCCAGACACTTGACCTCCAGCTTCTCTGAGATAGGAAATGAAACTTAGTGCCATATTTGGTAGGAGAGGGGTATGGGAGGGGACAGTTGAATGATGGATAAGCCGGATGGCAAGTTTTGATTGGCTGGCACGGGCAAAATAAAAGTGGCTGTTAAGCCATTTTCCATTTTCTACTGAATTTGACTGTGTGCACTACCCTTTTGATCTGTAAGTAATTGGCTTGAGGGGGTGGGGAGGGGTTCCTGGCATGGCATAGCCTGTCCACAAGGGCAATGCTGGGGAACAGGGGTATGAATTTTGCTAGATAATCCCATCAAATAGGAGCAAAAATCCTTACCTCCAATTTGTAGTTCTTCCATTTATAGCACTGTCCCTGTTATAAATCTGTTAGGTATTTGGGGAAAAGCAGGACTTCATCTACTCAGAGGGACCAACTTTCTGTTTCTATGAAAGTTCAATGAAAATCCAGCACCTTACTGCTCTGAAATCAATCCCCTTTTGTTGGTTATCCCAATTGCTCTGGTTAATAGTTAAATCTCTCCCCCAAGCTCATGGGCATTAATTGTAAGCATCCAGTAAAACGAGGAGACAGATAAAATGTTTCAGGTGAATCATCTGTTCTAATGTGAAAAGGTTTCCGTGGGGACAGAACAGCTTTTTGATTTATAAGGGAGAATTGTCTGTTATCAAGATATACACTTTGGGATTTATTATCAAGAATCTGTTTTTAATTTTAGAGATTGTTTACCTAAACTACTGTATGTCAGAGCTCAGGACAAATTTCTGCTTAGCATTTAATTTTAGATCCTTGCCATAGTGGACAATAAAAAATGAGTCTCTGGAATTTGTGGCATCATTATGAATCTTACCTTTTGGCATCCCCTGCAAGTAGTTTGTCTTTGAAATCTCCTTGGTACTTGTTAACCCTGCTCCGACATGTAAGAGCTATCGTTTATTTATTGGACTTTACCCATTTATGAAAAAGTACAGAAATTATTAATGGTTTAGTATCTATTAATGCATTACTTGGGTGGAATTCAAACTTTGGTATTTATGGTAAACCCCTTTTATAGTAAAATGTGCATAGAAACAGAAATGCTGATGGTTAAAGTTGGAAAGTGTCTTATGCCGTTGGAAGAACTGCCCATAAAATATGATCTTCCCAGTGTTTTATTTATAGCTATAAATAAGAAATAAGAACTTAATATATGAGAGGAAGTTATTTAAAATATTTGTATAGATAATAAAGAGTAAATAATCTGATTCAATGAGCTATGAATTTGGAAGGCCATGGGAAGGGGGCAGCTGAGGAGCAGACTTCCTGGCTCCAGGGGTGGAGAGGCTTGGACTAGCAGCCAGCCTACCCAATCACCATCCCTCTTTTCCTCTGTCCACTGGCTATGCAGTCTGCGATTGGCCACAGGCTAGGCTGCATGGAGCCAATGGGGCTTGTGGTAAGGCGGGCGTAGCAAGTAACAGTCATTGCCCTCCCCCCTTCCAATTCCTTCTGAGCTACTAGCCACTGATCCTGTCAGCAGACATTTTCAGAAGTCTCCCTCTTCCAGCAGTTTGTGTTTTTAATCCATTGCCATCCTCCTCCTATTTCACCCATTTCCACACATTTACCTCCATAGTTTCATTTATTTAGATTAGATTAGATAGATTTAGGTGTTATTTTTATTTTTTACCCCTCCCT
>QEPC01014420.1:5476218-5487850 GCA_003113815.1 Sphenodon punctatus | reverse complement strand
CCAATCAGGTCCTGACAGGAGTAGGACAGATAGGATGGGGGAAGGGTTCCCTGATCTGTCTGTCTACTCCTGGTGTTTCTAGCAAACAAACAGGATGAGGTGCTTAGGGGGGATGCAACCAAAGGAATGTATTTCCAACAAGACTGGGGGCCAAGTTGGTGGAGCAGTTGCTCTTCCTTAAGGTGAACCTTCCGCTGCTGGGATTCCCTGAGCTGTCCTGGACACGGATTGATGGTGCAGTGGCACACGCCATCCCATGCTAGGGCCAGTCTTGGGACGGGGTTCTTCCTCAATCTGGGCTGCTGCTGCTGTGCTGAGGTGCTGTCCCTCCCTCCTTCCCTCCCTCTCAATGCCCAGCACCCTCCAGTCTCTCTCTCTCTCTCTCTCTCTCTCATATTGTATTTTCAAGTTGTTTGAACATTTTAAAAATTGTTTTATTGATTGTTGTTTGCCACCCCGGGCTGCCCTATGGGCAGGAGGGGCGGGATATAAATTTTAAATAAATAAATAAATAAAATAAATACTAGATGGCCTCAACTGGCCTATCTGACTGACCTCATGACGCAGGGCTGCATAGGGAAACTGTAAGCCTGCCAGCCAGCCTCTGGCTAGATAATCTCAGCCCGCCTATGTGACTGGCGCTCTCTGTCTCGCTTGCACAGTCTTCGCCAGCCTATCTGAGTGCCCTGCCAACGTCCCAGCCTGCCTTCCCTACTGCGTCTCATGCCACGCTCCCTGTCTGCCCCCCCAGGTTGCAAAGCTTGGACCATGCCTCAGTCTGCCTGCCTTCTGCTCATGTCACTCTGCCTGCCCACCCAGATGTCCTAGATCAAAGCCTGCCTCAGTCTGCCCTCTGTTCATGCCATGCTGCCTGTCTGCCCGCCCACCCAGGTGGCCTAGATCAAAGCCTCCCTCAGTCTGCATTCCCATTCTCATATCACGCTGCCTGTCTGCCCGCCTGCCCACCCAGGTGGCCTAGATCAAAGCCTACCTCAGTCTGCCTTCCCATGCTCATGCCACGCTGCCTGTCTGCCCACCCACCTGCCCAGGTGGCCAAGATCAAAGCCTGTCTCAGTCTGCCGTCCCATGATCATGCCACACTGCCTGTTTGCCCATCCGCCTACTTACCCAGGTGGCGTAGATCAAAGTCTGCCTTCTGCTCATGCCTGTCTGCCCGCCCGCCCAGGTGGCCTAGATCAAAACCTGCCTCTGTCTGCTATCCCATGATCATGCGACACTGCCTGTCTTCCCATCCGCCCACCTGCCCAGGTGGCCTAGATCAAAGTCTGCCTTCTGCTCATGCCACACTGCCTGTCTGCCCGCCCGCCCAGGTTGCCAAGCTCGAACCCTGTCTCAGTCTGCCTTCCCATGCTCATGCCACACTGCCTGTCTGCCTGCCCTGTGGGCAAAGCTGAAGCCCTACTCCAACCTGCCTACCTCTCATGCCAAGGTGAGAGGTAGGCACCCCTCATGCCTACCTCTCTGCCTGCTGTGGCAACCCTGGGTGATGTGCCCTACTGGCCTGGTAATCCCGCTGCTGCTGTCTGCTGGTCCATGGGTGCTCTGCCCTGTGAAATACAAATGTGTCCACGCAATCCTGCTGCTGCCATCTGCTGCTGTATGGGAGCTCTTTCCTTGCAAATCCTACCATCCTGGCTCCATGGGTGCTGCACACAGGCAAATCCTGCTGCTGTCTCATGGGTTCTGTGTCTGGTCAATCCAATGTCAGCTGCTGCTGCCAGTGCCACCTCTGCTGTCTGTGCCACGGGTTCTGTGCCTGGGCAATCCAATGTCTGCTGCTGCCAATGCCACCTCTGCTGTTTGTGCCACGGGTTCTGTGCCATGGCAATCCAATGTCTGCCGCTGCTGCCAATGCTGCCTCTGCTCTCTGTGGCACGGGTTCTGTTCCCAGGTAATCCAATGTCTACTGCTGCTGCCAGTGCTGCTTCTGCTGTCTGTGCCAGGGGTTCTGTGCCCCAGCAACCCAATGTCCACTGCTGCTGCCTCTGCTGTGCCATGGGTACTGTGCCTCAGAAGGCTAATATCTGCTACTGGGTGGCCACGTGATTCAGCACTGGGCAAGGCTTGACCAATTGGCAGAATAGTTTGTTGAGATCCTGAGAGTAGGATGCAAGCTTGCAATGCCCTGTTGAGCAGGGGTGGCTTCCACCGAGCCCTGGCCGGGCCTCTGCCGCTGCTCCACTGATGCCAGCCAGCCTGCAATGCCCAAGCAAGCAGGGGTGCCAGCCGCAGTTACTGTGGCCGGGCAACCCAATGTCTTCTGCTGTTGCTGGTACTGAACATCAGTCATTTGCTCCTCACTCTTGTAGACAGCCATAGCTCGGATGAGTGCGCCGGCAGGCAAGGCTTGCCCAATTTGTAATAGAGCTTCTTGAGCTCAGTTGAGTAGAATGCCAGCCTGAAACACCAGACCAAGTAGGGGTGCCAGCCACCAAGCCCTGCCATGGTGGTCGAAGGTGCCTTGATGTTCCGAGAAGTGTGGGGGCTGCAATATCCATGACTTCCACCTGAAGCAGGGCCCACCTATACCCTGCTTCGGGATCGCTCCTGTCACTGCCAAACGCTGCCTCCGGGTCCTGTCACCAGTGCGTTGTCACTGCCAGGTAGGTGTGCTGCGCGTTCCTACTCGACCACAGGTCAGTGGTGAAGTGGACGGTGGCACCCCCAACCCCTGCCAGCTGCTCCCTCACCCACTCCTTTAAAGCCCAGTACAGGACTGGCACCACCTGCTGACTCAGGGTGGTGCTGTGGCAGGCCTCCAGTTCTGCTCGCTCTATGCTGGGCTCTCCAGTTCTAGTCACCATCACGGCCAGACATTGCAGGCTGCCGGGCATAGACAGAGCAGCGGCAGAGGCCCGGCCAGGACTCGGTGGCTTCCACCCCTGCTTGGCCGGGCATTGCAGGCTGCCAGGCATCGGTGGCAACCTAATTCAGGGTAGTGTGCAAAGGCAGTTTAAACTGGGGGGGCCAGGAAGCCAATCAGGTGCCTAAACCCCATGTCCCCAACCAACGAGAAGGCTGCCCATCGAGCACAGTCATTTCTCCCAACATGCATGTGATTTTCAATTGAAAGCCACATCACCCTTTATGTCCTACAGCTGCTGATGGACTTGGCTGCTGCCCCCACCCCAGCTCCTCCATGGTGCACTGACACTTCTGGGCCTCAACTGGCTGCTGCTGCTGCACCACTGACAGCGCTGATGGGAGGGACAGAACATGGTGGTGACACAGCAGGATGTGTGGCCGGCCCAGTCCAAAGTGTGTCCCCAGTTAGCGGGTGTTCTCAATGGTGGGGGACATTTGCTCACCACACCGCCTGAGAATGAGGACCAAGTTGGTGGAACATTTGCGTTTCATCAAGGTGTCTGTCTGCTGCTGCTGTTGCCATGAGTTCTGCTACTGGGCAATCCAATGTCTACCGCTGCTCCGCTGATGCCTGGCAGCCTGCAATACCCGGCCAAGTAGGGGTGCCAGGCCAGCCATCAAGCCCCAAGCCTTTCAGAACTTTGCTGTTGCTGCTGCTGCCGTTGAGTCTCAGACAGCCAGCCTTGGCACCACAGGCACCCCGGGGGCCAAGCGCCGTGCCTGCCCAGGCAAGCCAGGGTGCCAAGCGCCAAACCTTCCCAGTCTCTGCTGCTGATGCTGTGTCTCCGACAGCCTGCCATGCTGCCATGGTGTTTCCCTGCAAGGCCCCAAGCCTCCCGGCAGGTCCAAACTCCACCAAACGTTCGACAGGACCGAACTCCGCAGGACCGAACCCACAAACCCAAACTTAGTTTTCGGTCCAAATGGCCGAACATCCGAACCCCGTTCTGTTGGCACATCCCTACAAAGTAGTACAGTGACATATTTTATTGGACCAACTAGATATCACTATACTACTTTGTCTCTATTGCCTATATTGTTTTTGAAGGACTATGCCATGGCTGTGATGGTGGTGAAGAAAGCTTTCTTTTCCACTATTGTAGCATCTGCAAAGTTTCATATGCCGGAGCTGTTCTGAGTGGTGAGGGGCCTGGTCGCACCAGTCTGCCTCTGCCCAGAAATGGAGTCATCTAATGCCCGCTGTGACATTTTTATTGATGACTTTGCAGACAAAATCACTCTTGTTCACCATAACTTGGGTGCTGCCACATTACCTGCAGAATCAGAGTTTGGGGTTATGGAAGCTCAATCTTGTCCTACTTATTTGGATCAATTTCAATTGGTGTGGCCCACCTATGCGGGGGAAGTGCTTGGGGCGATGAGGGCAACCAGTTGTGAATTAGATTATTGCCCATCCTGACTGGTGAAAGCCAGCTGGGAGGCATTGGAGCAGTTGCTTACTGTGGTTGTGAATACCTTCCTTTGGGCGGACAGGGTGTCAGATGCTCTTAAAATGGCGGGTGTCTGGCCCCTGCTTAAGAAGCCATCTTTGAATGCTGACTCCTTGGCCAGCTATTGGCCTGTCTCTAACCTTCCCTTTTTAGGGAAGGTTATTGAACTGGTGGTTGCCTGACAGCTCCAGGCTCATCTCAATGTCATTGGATTCCTGGACCCGTTTCAGTCCGTCTTTTGTCCTGGGTATGGCATGGAGACTGTGCTTGTGGCCTTGGTGGATGATCTGTGCCTGGAGATTGACAGTGGGAATTCTTCCCTGTTGATCTTGTAGACCTTTTTGCAGCCTTTGATACAGTTGATGAAGAGGTGGTGTTGACGTGACTGTGGGAACTGGCAGGAGTCCGCGGGTCTGATCTTGAGTGGTTCTGCTGCTTCCTGTCAGGGAGGTCCCAGATGTTTGATTCCTCTTCATCTTCTTGGGACCTCCCCTGTGGGGTCCTGCAGGGTTCTGTTCTGTCTCCCCTCTTGTTCAATGTTTATATGAGGCCACTTGGCGAGGTCATTCAGAGGTTTGCAGTGAGGTGCCATCAGTACATTGATGACACTCACCTGTACCTCTCCTTTGTATCTGACCCAGGCCATGCAGTCTCGGTGCTTACCCAATGCCTGGCTGCTGTCGTGGACTGGATGAGGATGAGCCAATTGAAGCTGAATCAAGATGACTGAGGTGATGATGGTTGGTTGGCCTTGTGACCTGGAGGGGATTGGGACTTCTGTTGTTGATGGAGTCTGGTCAATCAGGTTCACAGTCTTGGAGTGTTTCTTGATCCCCTGCTGTGCCTGGACTGTCAGGTTGTGGCGGTGGCCAAGAACAGTTTTCACCAACTCCATCAGATGAGGAGACTGGCCTTTTCTTTCTGACTTGGATCTGGCCATCGTTATGCATGTTTCATCACCTCAAGGCTGGATTATTGCAATGCGCTCTACGTGGGGCTGCCCTTGATGACTGTTCAGAAGCTACAGATGGTGCAGAATGCTGCGGCTCACCTCCTTCCATGGACAAGTTTCCGGGAGCACATCACACCAGTGCTCCAAAGTCTGCACTGGCTTCCTATAGATTTCCGGGCACAATTCAAGGTGCTGGTTTTGACCTTTTAGGCCCTTGTCTCTCCCTCTGTTCCCCCTTGCCTGTCTCCCCTCCCCCTGTCTTTAGATTATAAGCTCTCGGGCAGGGACCGTGTCTACCTTGTTTTTTGTAAAGCGCCAGGTACATCGCTTGCGCTATAGAAATGCTAATAATAATAATAATAATAATAATAATAAATGGTCTGGGCCTCACATATCTGAAGGAACGCCTGTCCTTCCGTGTCTCATTATGGCCCCTGTGATCGGCTGGGAGTGCCTTCCTGTGGGTACCACCTGTTAGTCTGGTTCATACAGCAAGGGCTTGCAGGGGGACATTCTTGTGTGCTTCCCTTTGCTGTGGAACTCCCTTTCCCCAGAGGTTCAGGGAATGAGGGTAGAGAGGTTTTTTGTACTGTATTTTAAATGTTTAATTGTATTATGTTTTTATTATTGTAACCCACCCTGAGCCTTTTGGAAAGAGTGAGATATAATTTTAAATATATTTGGGATCAACACGGCAACATGGATGTGATTAAATGCACACATGTGCTCTGTCTACACAAAATGCCACACTATTTTAACCAAAGGTATGACTTCCATCTGATTATGAAAACTTGTTCAACTCTCTATGCGAGTCCTTTTCTTATTTCATTTTGTATGGCTTTATTTTTATTTAGGTTAGTTTGATTGGGAAAACAAGCCGACCCAAAATGAGTTGTGTTTAAGTCCTGTGTGTGCATGAGGACTTAAAATGGTTTAACTGAACTAAACCAGAGTAACAAGGTTTTGAGTCCAAAGTAATTTTATCATGTGAAGTATCCAGACTCCTTTTTGTTTGGAAGTGGTCAAGAGTTGAAGGTTATGGAAGTTTTATAAATGGAATTGTAGGTGAATCCTGCAGTTTTAGAGAAGGAAAGCTTTTGTATACAGAACCTTAAAGTTTAAGACTTAGGCCACTTGCACACAAGACAGGAGGAGGGGGGAAGTGCCATGAGCCGAAATCATGGTGGGAATCACATGAAGTCCCTCTTGTGTGCACAGTTTTTTTTAAATATAATTAGCCCATTTCTGTTGTGATTTCAGTAACGGGAGATGGGGGTGGATTTTCAGCCCTATCTCCCATCATTAAAATCATGGCAGAAATGGACTAATCATGTAAAAAACTGTACGTGCATGAGTGTGACTTATGTCCCCCTCCTGTGATTTTGACTTGCGGAAGTTCCCCCCTCAACCTCACTCTGTCTCGTATTCAAGCAGCCTTCGTATCAGCATATTGGTAATTCTGGTTTGCTTTAAATGTTTATTATTTGCAATGTGTGTGTGGTCATCCAAGTTGCACAGCATTCTTACTGCTCCTTACATGGATTGACAAAATGTAATAAAAGAGTAGAATAATAAATGGTGCAAAGTGAACTTTCATATCTAAATGCTTAAGTTCCCAGGGAAGAGAATGCGTATTTCATGCAGTTTTTGCTTCACCTTTACATTTATTGGACGTGGAGACTATGGAGAAGGGGTTGGTACATTGGTAACATCTGCCATTTATATAGACACTTTGTAGAAAATCATGCTGTGAGCTATTGCTATGTAAATAATGCATGAATTAAACAGGGATAGAGTGGTGATTGTTGGATAAATCAGCCCCACAGTTGCTAATTCTTGGATGTTGTAGAAAAGATTAAATTCAAAAAAGAAAGAATAGTCCAATGTGCATGCTCTCATGGCTTTTGTTCATCTGGCTGGGATTTCCATGCTATGTTAAATTTGGAGAAGTGCTCTTTATAGGTAATGGCATGTCTATATTTTAACGAATATTATAACCATCTTTTTATTTTTTATTCAGTCAAATGTTAATCTTTAAAATATTTCATGCCAAGGCTTAATATGAACAATAGTAATCAAATTGTATGGCTCCTTGTATAAAACCCGAGCCCATCCATCATGAAACATGCCCTGTGGCTATATATCAATTTTCAGCATTAAAGTTACACAGTATTATCTTAGCATTAGGTTAACTGTCAAATAAAAATAAAAATTAATAAGCTGGAAAAAAGAAAGAAGAGGAGACATTCCTCATTTAAAACCCTTAACAGATCCAGTGTAATTGAAATGCCTTTTCACAGAAATGTTAGCTTTAATTCAAATAAGACTTGCACCTCAACATAATTTTTACAATAGGCCATTAACTCCTGGGGATCAAAATTACCAGGTATTAACTCTGACGTGGTCCTAACTTTGGCCTTACCAACTTGTCAAATTGAAGCCTATATTAGGAACAAAATGGAACCCAAGAGACCTTTCAGAGACGTCTGCTCTTTCACATATACATCGTTGTGAATCCAGAGTTCAGAATATACTCAAGAGGTAGTGACCAACATGGTTAAGTTTGGGGTTTTGCTTTTTGTTTGTTTGTTTGTTTGTCTCTTCAGAAGACTGCCTGAGAGAGGCATCCTTGGTCTCCAGCTTGAAACATTTACATAAAGAACCTGCTCATTAGGGAGTTAACATACACAGGCTAGTAATAGTTTTATGTGATAGTTTGACTTCATTTTGTATAGATGTAGGGCCAGATCTAAGGTTAAAATACTCCCTCTTAAAGTGGTACATTTTTCTGTTCTAAATACCCCAAACAATGTATTATTTATTTATTTATTTATTTAATTAATTAATTCTATTTATATGCCACCCCCTATGCCTACGGCATCTCGGGGCGGCTTCCAACATAAAATAAAAAATTTAGCACAATATAAAAATCTACACAGATATTTAAAACATTTTAAAAATACGCCTATACAAAAATTTAGCCCACCCTCCCCTCCCCGCCTCCGAAGGCCTGGGAGAACAGTCATGTCTTGCAGGCCCGAAAGAAGGCCAGCAGACTCGGGGCCAGTCATGCTTCCTCTGACAGGGAGTTCCACAGCCGGGGCCCAGCCACCGAGAACGCCCTCTCCATTGTATACAGCGGGGGACCTCCCAAGAAGGCACCCCCGGTGGACCGGAGAGTCCATCCTGAGTCACGGAGAGTGAGGCAGTCCCTGACGTATCCAGGTCCAAGACCGTACAGGGCCTTAAAGATCTGGGAGTATGCACAAACAAAGCAAAAACAATTGAACAAAGTCAAATTAATTTTTCCATATGTACTAACTCACTTCAGTATCTTCACACCAGACTTGAAAACTGATTTAATACCACTGTAATCAGCTCCCAGAGGTGAGGTCATGAAAGTGCATATGGTGAGACATTGGGTGCTTTTAGATGGGCTGCCCCAGGGCTGGCCATGCCAGCCCAATTACCCCTGGTGGTCCATTCATCTAAAGGCATCCTGTCAGATGTGAAGGCAGAGCAGGCATGGAGCAGACTGAGCCAGCAGTGTTCCAGAACATCCCGAAGTGCTGCCAGCAAAGCTAGCCGTCCAAACCTGAGGCGCTGGCCCAAAGTGGAGAAGCAATCTTTCTAATGTGCAGAGTACCATGCTGCTACTCTGCTTCCAGCTGACTGTTGCCCTGGGCAACACCATGGTGTTGTAGCTGTACTAGCCCACAACTCTACTGTGTGGAGGGGCACTGTGCAGGAGAACTGTGGACTGGGGAACCCGCCAGTGCTGGGTCCATCTGATCCAGACCCTGGAAGGGCTGGGAGCAGGCAGACCTGGGGGTGCACCCTGGAGCAACTCTGGGGGTGGGCAGTCCTGCGTCCGCCTAAAAACACCCATATTTCTTAATTCCTTGCATGAAAGGCATTCTGGGATGAAAGAGGAGCCGCACAACTACAACCTGGGAGTGATTTATGTACTGAATTTCCCAACCAAACATGGAAGGGGTTTGCGTTACATGATACTTCAATTTAGGAAGCAAAGGGGATTATGTACTTGTTATTTTGTAGTATATACAAGTACTGAAACTTGGTCCTCGGAAAACTTGGGAATTCACTGGGGATTCCATTCCCTGGTTCCGAATTTCTGAGTAGTTGAAGATCCAGGAACCGAGGCCAGTCCATGGAAAACTTTGAAGCCTCGATCGAGTGCTTGGGCCATAGTGCAATCGGCTTGGGGGGAGGGGAGGGAAGGGGTGGCCAGGCTGGCCTGGCACGGCACAGCCTGTCCATAGGGGCAATGCTGGGGGGGCAGGGATTGCTTGTTTCCACTATTCCATTAAAAAAAAAAAAAATAAGTGGGTGCCACACTGCTGCTGCCTGCTGCTTGGCACCATGGAGGCCAGAGGGATCTCTTCCTTGCTCCACTTCCCCTGACCTGGGCTGTTCAAGGTATTAGTGCCACACCAGTGCCATGCCTTTTTAAAAAATTAGCAGATGCTACTGCTGCCTGCTGCTTGCAGTGCTTGGCACCATGGTGGCTGGAGGAGTCTGCCTAGCTTCACTTCCCCTGGCCTGGCAGTACATATACTAGGGGCGCTATCAGGGCCTGCTACCGCCGTCGCCTCGGTTGGCCCGTTAGTGGGTGGGACCATGGCTGGCAGGGCCTTGCTTCGACAAGGCTGGTACTGTGAGTGTGTGTGAGAATGAGTGTGCAGTGTGGGTCATCGGGTGTGGGTCGTGTGTGGGATTGAGGGTGCGCTGTGGGATTGTTTGGCTGTGTGGAGTGTAGGGTGTGACTGGTGGGTATAGAAGTCAGTGGATAGCACTGCGGGTGGACCTCCTCTTCCCCCTGTTCTGTTCCGGTCCCGTTTTCCTTGACTCCCCTGGGATTAGTGTGTGCTGTGGGCTGCCTCCCCTACCATCCCTTTGTCTGGGCCCCCTCCCCCTGCACCCGATCCCTACATTTATTTCCTCCTTGGGGCATAGTGCGACAACATTTGGTGGGGTGTGGACTTGTTGGGGTAAGTGGTGTGTGGCTGAGAAACAGGGAGCGGAGGGTCTTGCTGGTATCCCCCCCTCCCCCCCCATGATGATCTGGCCTCTTCCCATTTGGGAAAGAAAGGGCCCTATAAGATCCTGAGGGGTTGTTTTTCCCTTCTATGTGAGTGGAGCCCTGAGTACTTGAGAGAGTGGGAGCAGGGGAACGTGCTACATGGGGAGTCTGGGTCCACGATACCTCTCCTAAAGCCCCCTAACAGGCAATGCCAGGGGTTGCCACCAGTGCCTAATATACTTAAAGTCTGAAGTGGGTGCTGCTGCTTGCACTGCTTGTTGGTAAGTTGGCACCTTAGAGGCCAGAGAGGGATCACTTTAGTTTTGATGTGGTTTTTGTGGGTACTCTGACTGTACTTTGTCTGTGGGTTCAACTTTGCCAAGATGTGACTGACCACACTGAGCAGGGGTGTCACGAAGGAACATAGGACCACACATGTGTGATACTAGCCAACACGTAGGCTACAAGCCTAATAAATATGTAAAGCTGGAGGTCGAACATGGATGTAATGTTGAGAACTGACAGCTCAGTTCATGTAATTATGTGCTGTTAACTGACAGTCAGGAAACTCCAAGAAGTGTAGATATTTAAAGAATATGTATTTGGGAAGCCTAGCCAGACAGAAACCTATTTGCTTGCAAATTAACCTTCCTGTTTACTTGTTTCCTTGGGTTGCCTACGCGAGGAAACACACAAGCTCACGAGCGGGAAAGCTCAAAGAAAGAGACCATGAAAAGATATTTAAGGGGAGACAAGACAAAGGAGAGACAGAGCCATCTGGAGGAGGGGCGAACGGCCAAGTGTTAGGGGTCAGGATGGAGCAGATGAGAGGGGGGAGCAGCTATAGGGGTGGTTATGGGGCGTGGACGGTATGGTCCAAGGGGACAGGTGACTCGTCCCCCCATGGGACCGAGGTTCCTGGTGGAGGTTAAGAGAGTCACGCCCCCACCGAGGATGAGAGAGGATCAGGGTCTAAGGTCCGCCTGTAAAGGGCTGCTGCTGTTGAATGCAAGGTCTGTCGTGAATAAGGCCCCAGTGATCCGGGATTTGATCCTGGATGGGGCAGCGGACCTTGCATGTATCACAGAAACCTGGCTGGACGAGGTGGCAGGACCAGCTTTAGCGGATCTAGTTCTGGCCAGGTATGCTGTTCAGCACCAGCCCCGCATGGGGGGCCAGGGGGGGAGGTGTAGCTATTATTTTCAGAGAGGGGTAGCCAGTTAGGAGATATCCAGTTCAGGAGATTTCAGGTATTGAAGCCCTCCATGTGGTGTTTGATTTGGCTGGGGGCAAGCTTGG
>QEPC01014420.1:5453738-5475431 GCA_003113815.1 Sphenodon punctatus | reverse complement strand
ATCCAGAGTAACTTTGACACCGGATTGGAAGCAGTAAGCGATGGGCACGAGGTTATGGAGGCACCGTCTGGTCGATCTTTCTGGGATGAGTTTCAGGAAGTGACGCCGGCTGATGCGGTCTGTCAGAGTCTGTCAGAGCCACTAGTTGTGAACTAGATCTCTGCCCGTCCTGGTTGGTGAAAGCCTCCAGGGAAACCTTGGGGAGGGTAGTGAACGCGTCCCTTCGGCAGGGGAGATTGTCACCCAGTCTCAAGGAGGCTGTGGTGCGCCCCCTGCTGAAGAAGCCATCTTTGGATGTGGAATGCACTCGCCAGCTACCGACCTGTCCCTAATCTTCCCTTTTTAGGGAAGGTTATTGAACGGGCCGTGGCACTGCAGCTCCAGGCACATTTGGACAGCATCGGTTTCCTTGACCCTTTTCAATCTGGGTTCCGTCCCGGCTACGGTACTGAGAAGGCGTTGGTGGCCTTGGTGGATGATCTCCGCTGGGAGATGGATGCAGGATGTTCGACCTTTGTGATCCTGCTAGATCTCTCGGCCGCTTTTGATACCGTGGACCACGGGCTGCTGTTGAGACGGGTGCGAGACTTGGGGGGTCTGGACGGGACTGTCTTTGGATGGTTCTGCTCATTCCTCTCGGGTAGAAGCCAGCGGGTGGTGCTGGGGGCTGAAACATCTAGCCCCCGGGCTTTGACTTGCGGCGTTCCGCAGGGTTCCATTCTGTCTCCACTGTTGTTCAATGTGTATATGCAGCCCCTGGGGGAGATCGTGAGAGGGTTCGGGGTGCGATGTCACCAGTATGCTGATGATACTCAGCTGTACCTCTCGTTTTCAACTGACCCAGGCCCTACTGTCTCGTTACTTTCCCAATGCTTGGAGGCCGTGGCGGATTGGATGCGGCAGAACAGACTGAAGCTCAATCCCGATAAGATTGGGATGGTGGTGGGAAGGGCGGGGGAGGTGCTGGCCACCCTGATAGGGGGGTTTCGTCCGCCTGTTGCTCTTCAGGTTCGGAGTCTGGGGGTGGTTTTGGATTCGGGCCTCCGTCTGGATCGACAGGTGGAGGCAGTGGCTAAAGCCGCGTTTCGCCAGCTGTATCTGGTACGGGGGCTTTGACCTTACCTTTCCAGGCCCGATCTAGCCACTCTCGTCCATGCCTTCATCACCTCGAGACTAGACTACTGCAGCGCGCTTTAAGTGGGGCTTCCCTTGTTTCTGGTGTGGAGGTTGATGGGGACAGGGCGGCGTGAGCACATAACACCGGTGCTCCATGCTCTGCACTGGCTGCCTATAGCGTACCGAGCCAGATTCAAGGTGTTAGTACTGGTTTACAAAGCCCTGCACGGCCTGGGCCCCTCATATCTCGGGGACTGCCTCACCCTCCGCGCCTCAGAGCGATCCCTTTGGTCCACCGGGGGCGCCTTTCTGGAGGTCCCCCATGTAAGACGAGGGCCCAGAATGGAGAGGGCATTCTCGGTGGCCGGGCTGCGGTTGTGGAACTTCCTCCCGAAGGAGGCTCGCCTGGCCCTGGGCTGTGGCCTTTCGACGCATCTGTAAGACTTGGCTGTTCGCCCAGGCCTTGGGGAGGTGGGTTAATTTTTGTGGGGGGTGTTTTAAATTTGTTTTAATTATTATATTGTAGATTTTGTTTTATGTTTTAAAATTGTTTTTATACTATGCTGGAAGCTGCCCTGAGATGCTGTAGGCATGGGGGGAGGCATATAAATATAAATAAATAAATAAATAAATAAATCTTGAGCAATCTCATTTGCATCCTGGATCCTGCCAGCTAACAAGGCTGGAAAACATGCACTGAGACGAGGACCTTGATTTCTAACCTTAAGAACTGGAGCCCGTCCAACATGACCAAACTGGCTGTGTATGGACTAATTCTATGGACCTTTATAGGGTAAGATTCTAATCTAGGAACTGAACCAGTATAGATTAGGAATGCGTTATATTTACCTTTGATTTCTAGTTACCACTCTATCAACTATCTTGTTTATGTAAATCAATAAACTTTCTTCTTATCTTTATGAAGAAGAGTCTGTATCTAACATTGGAAACACAACAAGCTACAAGAGTTTTCAAGCTCTTGGGACCCCGTAGAGAAAGAGTCTGTAAATGGGAAGGATCGGGTCCTTGGGTGACAGAGGGGTTGTCCCTGCTGCAGGATTGAATCAGCTAGAGAGAAAAACTGATTAAAGTGGGCTGTAAGCGAGGGAAACTGAGTCACTCAAACCCGGTAAAGGGGGGTGCGGACCTCCAACCCGTGACAAAGGGCACAGGGGAGATATACTTCCTTTGTGGTTAAAATAATATGTTGTGTGGGGAGGGGGCTTGCTTTGCATAGGTGTGCATTGGGCAGGTACAATGGAAGCTTTTTACTGTGTGTGAGAGGGGGTGAATGTCTGGTTTCTTTCTTGTCGGTGTTATAATTATGAATGTTGGGCTGGCTTCGGGGGGCTTTTTGAACAGTTGCTGCACTTTTGTGGGTTTGTTTTGTCTTTTTGAGCGATTGTCCCACTCTTGCTAGCCTGTTTTTCTGGGCATTGCTTGGTTGGCATAATGATTTTAAAGTGGGTGCCCTGCTGATGTTGGGTCATGCTGTGGGTACACTACTGCTGGCTTTTTTTTTTTAATTTCTGCATGCAGTTGTACTTTTGTGGGTTTGTCTACTTGAGCGATTGTCCCACTCTCGCTAGCCTGCTTTTCTGGGCACTGAGTTTCAAAGTTCTGAATTCCGGGGTGCAGCCGTAGTACATACTTCAACTTATATTCCTGGATGCCGTTGTTTTATGTGTGAACAATACCAAAGTACACGTGCATTAATGACAGTTTAGCTGTTCATAGGAACATGGCCTTGTGTTTCTTTAGTGAGATAGTAGTAATATAGTCCTGGTGTTAAGGGTCTGCATACTGAAGTGTACAAAAGATTAAGCCAACCCTAGACAAAACATGCTGCATAGCCAAATAGGGCCTTACATTCTTGTTAGGTGTGAATTTTCACAAACCCCATATTCTCTGACTGACTTTGGTGTTAAAACTGATTTTCTAAATGCATGGAAATAATTTCAGTCAAAGCATTGCAATTGTTGTTAGCATTTTAAAAGTGCCAGACCATTGTATCAGTGTTGATTGCTCATGTCTTACCGGATTGCTTACTGATAAGCAACTCTTTTTCACTTGAATAAGGTTCATATTTTAGTGGAAAATATTACATCTATATTTTTTTCAAAGTGACTTGTTTACCTCAAGAAAGGCTGCAGAAGCCATGGTATAAGTCAAGCTTAGCAATCTTTACTTGTTATATTGCTACTAAGAAGTGTTTGAAAATCTAATTTACTTGTCGTGGTTTCTGATTTCTTTTTACTTTCTGAACTTCAGTCAGCTTGGACGTTGAAATAACACAACCTTCTATTGTGCAGGGATAGGGAAATTTTTATTGATAATTTTAAAAGTAGG
Organism: Sphenodon punctatus; assembly: GCA_003113815.1. Classification (NCBI taxonomy): domain Eukaryota; kingdom Metazoa; phylum Chordata; class Lepidosauria; order Sphenodontia; family Sphenodontidae; genus Sphenodon; species Sphenodon punctatus. The sequence continues at coordinate 5,471,966 of QEPC01014420.1, read as the reverse complement.
AAAATGAAATATATTTTTTCTATTAATAGTTATTGCAAAACTATAACGAAAAGTATACTTGTCTTACAAATCTAGTTCAAAAGTAACCCAGGAGTTCAAATACCACCATAGAAGGCAGGCATCACTGCTAAGCAAACTATTTACTGCTGAGTTAGGATATAAGAGCTACCTAACTGAGTCAGACCAATGGTCAATCGTAGCCCAGTATTGTCACAACCTGACACGGCAGCACGGTTTCAAATCCGGCGGGGTCTCTGGCAGAGGCCTCACCCAGGTGTGCTATTTGAGACCCCCCAGGATCCCCGACAGAAGCCTCACCCCAGGCCTGAATCAGTGATGCCAGGGACAGAACGTGGGACCTTATACATGCAAAGCATGTGCTCTACCATCTGAGCCATAGCCCACACCTTTAGAGTTAAAATTCTAAGGTTTGTTTTTTAAATATGACAATGAAAGAATAATATCATCTCTAATGGAAATTTGAAATGGGCTGATGTCATAAATGGTGTGTGTGTGTTTGTGTGTAGATAGATATAGATGGAGAACAATGGGCTGCAGTGTATGTAGACTACAATAAAACCAACTCAATAAACTGAATTGGAAGGGACCTCATGAGCTATCTAATGCAACCCCCTTCCCTGAAGCAGGATGCCCTATACCTAAACCAGGGGTGGGAAACCTTTTCCCTCCCAGGGGCCACTTTAAAAATTAATACAAGATCTGAGGGCTGCAGAAAAAGAAGGCCCAGATCATGGATTTGTGCCATGGATGTAAAACACTTACTAAGGTATGTAAAACACTTATTATTATACCAAGAGGCCTTGAAATTAGCTGTCCACTAGCTGCTTCAGAAGACATCCCACTAACTTTAGATTGTCACAGAAACAAACTTTCCTTGAACCGTTTTCTTCTATCTACACTTATCAAACAATATATTCTTAAACTGAGGACGCTTAAACAAGCTCTCCAACACGAGCTCACACTTCAAGAAAGCTGTTTGAATGACAGATACTACAAACATCTCTTATCCCAAATAGATAGAACTAGACAGACAACCTTTGAAGAAAACTACTTTCTTAAAAAGTAAAAACTCAAAAGGGACACACTAAGATACCACCTTCCTCTTTTTCCCTTTAACTCTATACTCCAAGACAGCATTTACAAAGGTATTTTAAAATTCACTTTCAAGATTGATACCACCAAAAAACACACTAGGAATAGAAGATTTAGAAGACCTGTTTATGTATCTCCCCAAAATCTCAATAATAAGTCTAATACGGTCACTGACCATTCGAATGGTAGCATATCACAAAGTGAGATTAAACTTCTGTCTATAGGACTCAATTTCTGCCCTATACACAATATCGCAAAGATGAAAAGTGACATCAAAACATTGAATGTAGATGTAGATTACCAAAATACTTCTGTGACGATTCCAGTGACCCCAAATTCACTTACCAGAAGGACCCTCTTTCCAGTTTTCTTCCACTTAAGACATGGACACCTCCTACCAACAGGAATCCTGTTTTAGAGACTTTGCTCCTGTCAGTTTATATAAACATCAACATGCATGTACCTACACCTACTTATGACAACCTATCTAAAGAAGAAAGGACCGCCTTAACTACTTTCCAGTTAAGAAGAGACATTATTATCAAACCTGTTGACAAAGGTGGGGCTGTGGCAGTACTTTTTTTTTGGTACAATTTGAATTTATTAATTTCTTTCTCAAGTACATACAATAGAATTGTTTTTCTGGAGTACATACCATACAATATATTGTCCTCTTACTGTTTCTATGTGCTGTGGTAGTACTTAATACCCAAGACTACATTTCAGAAGGCTTAAGACAACTTAATGACCGCAGCACTTACAAACCCCTCGAGAAGGACATCACATCAGATCTTAATGACCACATCTCCAAAACTATCCAAGGGTTTACAGATAAGGGACTTATTGACAAAGATACAGCCTCACTTCCAATCAATCCTAACCCCACTCCTGGGAGATTTTTTATGTTGCCTAAAATCCACAAATGTAATAATCCAGGACACCCCATTGTCTCAGGCAATAATACAGCCACAGAAAGAAAATCTCTGTATATTGATTTATACCTACAAAATCTGGTCCAAAACCTTCCATATTATATTAAAGACACTAATGATTTTCTACAGAAGATTGAAGTCTGGAATAAACAATACCAATTCAATTCAAACACCATACTGGTTACATTTGATGTTAAATCCCTATATACCAACATACCACACAATGATGGTATTTATTCAGTCTTTGAAGAATTGCCTCAACAACAGAACTTCTAAGGAACCACCTACAGAGGTGATTACTGAACTGGCCAATCTGGTTCTTTCTTGCAACAACTTCACCTTCGACCAGAAACACTACTTGCAAATACAAGGCACAGCCATGGGAACAAGTATGGCACCTTCGTATGCCAATTTATTCATGGGGAACCTGGAACAAACTATCCTCAAGAATACTAAACCCAGGTCCCTAGTTTGGTGGTGATTTATTGATGATTTTTTTTATCTGGACCAGTGGCAAGGATAACTTAGACTGCTTCAAAGATGAGATCAACTCTGCTCATCCTAATATTAAATTCACGTGCAATAGCACTATAGAAAACTCTCACATTCCTTTTTTGGATGTTTTGCAGACTATTTACCGACACAAAATTATCACTGATCTATCCCAGCAGCATACACTTTAAATCCAGCTGGTTACTGAAGAGGGTGGAAGCTGAAACGTTTAACTAAAAGTTTGCCCCCACACCTCAGAAGAAGATAAGCACATATGAATATGGATTTGAAAAGGCCACACTCAGATCAGAGGGAGTTCCACACGGGATCCAGGTTCCAACTTACTAACGATTATAAAGGGTGACCTGATGTCCTCAGTACCACCCTAAACAATTAACTATCCTAGGTTGCTCTCACCCCCAGCCACCCAGCTGGTTGGTAAGGCTCTTGCCCTGTAGCAACCTGAAACAGGTTTGAAGGCGAGGGCCCCGCCAGCTGGGACCGCCCCTGTCATCGACTGAGTTGCTCCTCCCCCCCCGCCCCATCCTGGGCCTCGCTCCAACCCTGGCCGCTCCTGCTCTTGGTTTGCTCTTGGCCCTGTCTCTTATGGAGATGTCTTCCTTCATACCCCACATAACTGTTAAACCAACTACCTGGACCCCTGCCACAGCTAGGGCCGGCCCCAGGCATGTGCCACATGTGCGGCCGCACATGGCCCCGCCGCCAGCTGGGGCCCCGCACTTGCCTGGCTGGGAAACAGGCTGCAGCAAGCTTCTCCCCCAGTAAGTGAGTCTTCCTCCCCTCCCTGACTCCAGACCCCGTCCCTCACCTGCCTCTGCCTTCTAGTAGTGCTGCAGCGGCGGCAGCAGTAGCAGCAGCGGGGACACTAGATCTGGCTGGGAGATAAGGCTGTTTACAAACATCTCCTCGGTTGCTACCTTGTAAAGAAGGTTCTTCGAGATGACTCCCAACATTCTCACAATTGGGTTGTGCACGCTCACCCTGTTCAAATAATAGACCACATGGTGGTCTTGAGCTCCTCTGGTATAAAAAGAACCCTCCCCCTCTGAATTACAGCTCCTTTCAACCCTTTCTAGAAATATAAGAAAAGAATTCCATGCGGGGCTGGAAGGGTGGGTGTTGTGAGAATGTTCGGAGCCATCTCAAAGAACCTTGTTTGCAAGGTAGCAACCTTCTGTTCTTCTTCGAGTGGCTCCTCACATGATATTTTTACATGGCTCCGCCGGGTGGGGAGTCCGTGGGCGCGCCAGTGCATGGATGGGGCATGCACACAGCTGCACACACATCCCCACTCACCCACCACTCATCCACACCCACATAGTAACCACCATTTCCCCCGGTTGCTCCGTGCGTGGGGATGAGTGGGGGGGTGAGTGGGGATGCGTGTTAGGCGAGCGCGCACGCACCCCCACTCACCATGGGCGCGTGCACCACGTCATTCACATGGGGTTCCCCCACCCATGAACACACAGAAATCTGCGTGTTTATGGCTGGGAGGAGAGACCCGTGTAAAAAGGGCCACATTCTCACAACTGTCTTACTTATACTATCTTAGGTAGGAATTTAGGATGTAAAGCAATATCTATTCTGTCTTGGAAAATAAATCTGCAAATATGGTTCTGAGATTATTATGGCTGCTATTTCACTAACTCTTCTTAATGAAGTTATTGCTAACAGGAATACTGTCTTTAAACCCGCACCCCATAACCAGTTCATTTGCACCCCCATATAATCAATTCACGCTGCCCCGTGGGCACAAATTAAATGGTTATGGGTGGGGGCAGCGTGAATAGATTATATGGGGGCGGGGGCAGAAATGAACTGGTTATGGGGTGGGGGCAGCATGAACTGATTATGGGGGCACAACTGAACTGGTTATATGTCTCTTTTCATGGCATAATGCGCTTAATAAGCTAGCTGCATTTTGGGTGTCTTGTGTGTGTGATAGCAGCACCTCTGGACTGGTCACACCGCATGCGTGCACAAGGCACAGGCGGCACTGGCAGCAAGAAGCAACAGGCCCTGGAGGCCAGACTGGCTAAGCTCACCCCCTGGCCCCTCCTCCAGTAAGGCAGTGGATGCAGTCAGTCTCTCTGTGCCTGCGTCACTGCCCGCTTGGCTGACCCTGCAGTGCAACCACTCCTGGGGAATGGTGGTAGACACTCGGCTGGGGAGGGGGGGAAGCATTAGGAGGCCATGCTTCTCCATGGTTGCTCGGAGAGGTGGAGAATGGGAATTCTTCCTGTCCAGAGGGAGTAAGTTTTATGTAAATGTATACATTTGCATAATTAGGTGGTGCCCAATTATGCAAATTAGGCCCCGCACCAAGACTTCGCACATGGCCTCACAAACCCTGGGGCCGGCCCTGGCCACAGCAAACCGCCAGCCTATGCTTGGCTGGTTTCGCTTCCACATTCTTCCCTCTGATCCAAGAGTTCCACCAAATTCTTCTACAACACTACCAGATACATCTGGACCCCCATGTCAGACAGGTGTACCCCGTCCATCCCAATAAAGCTCGGGCCTGGAGAATCAAATCTTCTTGTGCACAATGCAGTCACCACCCCTTGCTATAACTAGCTTGCCTACTTCCTTATTAATCTTCTTTCTTACTCTGTCCACCTTCCCTGGGGAGACCGCATCGCACCACCTTATCCTTTCTATCATGTGAGTCCAGATGAACCTTGTGTGAGGTAAAATCTTCTGTGCCTCCACCCAATCCCTTTTAATCCTTACTACCAACTGCAACCCGGGTTTTTTTTGTAAGTTATTTTCCCCGAGATGAACAATGATAAACTCTGGATACCGGCCACTAGCTATTCTATGAAGGAGAGGCATCAGCTGCTCCCAACACATGCCACTCCTGGCCCGCCAAATTATCTCAGCAAAGTCACCCAGCCCCAGCTGCGTACCTCAATGGGATCTGCGCGCTGCCTTGGCAGCCCAGTGTACGATGCTGTGGCCCATGATCCATACCAGCTTACGCGGCCTGGAGACCTTCCATCGTGCAGCAATAAACAATAGAATTCCAACTATGAACAATTAACCAAAGTTTCTCACTTATGCAATGAGCGAACATATGTGCGGAAGGCAGTTGAATGCCATCTACCGATATCTCTTATGCGAGACTCCGGGAGACCTTTGGCCGCGACTAAACTGGCAGTTGCAATTCTAAAGGAGTGGGACCCATATCTATGGATTGGCAACTGGTTCTGACCAAGGTACCTATGCATTACAGCCGTGAACTGGTGCCTGGTGAGAAGGGAACCATCATTGTGTATTAAGAATTGACCCAGGATGCCAGGTCGGATATGCAGGTATCTGTGAACTGCTGCAACAGGGCAAAGGGATGGGGATCCTGCCCTACGAAGGCTGATGAGGTGGCCTTTACCTCTTTGGTCGGTTTTGGAGTAACGGAGAATAATTTGGATTAGATCACCTTGAACTCGAACATCCTGAGCTCTGACTACTCTATCAGATGGGGACCTATGAGACTCAGTAACCAGCTCACTTACCCGAAAGGCAACATAGAAAGCCACCTTAAATGACATACTAAAAAGACATGGCTCGCTCTGGTTAAAACAGATTCAGGCTAGTGTGGCATCCAAACTGTCAAGGAAGGATGTTATGGGAAGCCTTGTATCGCGGACTTGACCCCTGTCTTGGGACCAGCTTTCTATAAGCCTATGCATTAGAAATCCTCCATCCGTGGGGGACTGGCCTGCCAATTTACTAAAAAAGGTAATGGCTGAAACTTTGCTGGCGGTGGTGCCTGGTGCAAGACCCCGTTGCCTGAGGGTGATGGCAAACCTAATGGCATGGTGCTCAGGGATAGGAAGACTTGTGGGCCATCCCTCACTGGCTCTAAATGCCTGGAAATCCTTAAACGCCCTCTTGTAGGACCAGCGGGTAGACCTCACTAGCGAGCCCTGAATCATCTGGAATAGGTCTATAATCCAAGGTTCCATGCATCTGGAGGCAATGCTTCCAGCTCGACAGCTGCCTCTGCTGCCAACTGGCGGAAACGGTCCATCTGGAAACGAGAGAGCACCTTGGCTATGCCGTTGTTAACTCCAGGGACATGTTTTGATGTAAACATGATATTAAATGTTTAGCATTGCAATACAAATTTCCTAACCAGCTGCATGAGTCTCGAGGATTTTGACATGGAATTTTTGACATGGACTACTGCTAGGTTGTCACACCAAAATACCACTGTTTTGTTTGTGAAAGCCTTCGCCCACAATTGCACCACCAGTACGATAGGAAAAAATTCCAGGAACGTCAAATCTCTTGACTCCTTCTGTCACCTATTCAAGGGGCCATGGTGCAGCACACCATTGTCCTCTGAAATATACCCCCAAACCAACTGCACCGGCAGCATCTGTCTGGACCTGGAGCTCCACTTCCAAGAGGAGATCATCCCTCCAGAAACTAACTCCGTTAAATTTATCCAAAAAACAAAGCCATATCCTGCAATCGTCCTTCATCTCTCTGGTTACTCTTATGTGAAGTATGGAGGCATATCACTAGAGACCTTGGTGTAAAGTCGAGATAGAAAGGCCCTTCCAGGTGCTACCACTCTACAAGCAAAGTTCAGTGAATCCAATAGGGACTGCAGTTACTTAACTGTAACCTTGCTGGTCATAATAGCCGCCGACAGAGATTCCCGCAATGTGCTTATTTTCTCCCTGGGCAACCTCGACAAATTCTGTACAGTATCTATTTCAATGCCCAGAAATGACACGGTCATGGTAGGACCTACAGTCTTCTCTGGCGCAAGGGGAACACCCAACTCTTGCGCTAAACTTTGGGCTCATTCAGACGTGCATTTAAATTGCACAGCAGCAGCGGCGGCATCGTGGCATTTCAAGCAACGCGCACTTCCGGGTTGGTGTGAATGCACTGAGTAAAACCGCTTTTAAAATCGCACTCCAACAGTTCGTATTACGCTGAAATGTGCGCACTCAGTGCATTCACACCAGCCCGGAAGTGCGCGATGCTTTAAATCGCATGATGCCTCCACCGCTGCTGCTGTGTGATTTAAACGCACATCTGAATGAGCCCTTTGAAATGTATGCAGCAGGAAATCAAAATCATCGGTGCCCACTTTGCCTAAAACCAAAAAATCATCCATTTAATGAAGGGGGTTGCTTCACTGTGTGCGCTGCCTGACCAGCCAGTCGAGTAGTGAGCTGAATTTCTCAAAAGCGGCACATGAAATCGAGCACCCCATTGGCATCACTTTATCGTAGTAAAATTTTCCTTGAAACTGGAAGCCCAATAGACCAAAATCATCTGGGTGAACAGGCAGCAGTCGAAATGCTGATTTTTATATCGCACTTAGCTAGCAATGCACATGTGCCACAACCCCTGGCAAGTTTGACTTGCAGTATCAAATGCTTGTTTCAGCTGCCAACTTACCGTACATGACTGCAATGGGCTGTGGAATGGTTTCTGGCATACGTGTCGAAAACTACATGGGGAACGGGTACAACTCCCCGAGCCATTAAATTTCCAGCAGGTGGGAGCCTTTTCCAGTGCCCGAAAGGGATCATTAATCCCTTTCGGGCCGAGACGGCGTTGGTGGCCTTGGTGGACGACCTCCGCCGGGAGATGGATGCGGGATGTTCGACATTTCTCATCCTGCTCGATCTCTCGGCTGCTTTTGACACCGTGGACCATGGGCTGCTGTTGAGACGACTGCGTGACCGGGGGGGTCTGGACGGGACTGTTCTTGAATGGTTCCGTTCATTCCTCTCGGGGAGGAGCCAACGGGTGGTGTTGGGGGAAGAAACATCGAGCCCCCGCGCATTACCGTGTGGCGTTCCGCAGGGATCGATCCTGTCTCCATTATTATTTAACATCTATATGCAGCCCTTGGGGGAGGTCGTGAGAGGGTTCGGGGTGCGATGTCACCAGTATGCTGATGATACTCAGCTGTACCTCTCGTTTTCTACCGACCCAGACCCTGCTGTCTCGGTGCTATCCCAATGTTTGGAGGCCGTGGCGGATTGGATGCGACAGAGCAGACTGAAACTCAACCCAGATAAGACGGAGGTAATGGTGGTGGGGAGGGCGAAGGGGGTGGTGGCCCCCCTGATTGGGGGGGTTTGCCCCCCTGTAGCTCAGCAGGTCCGGAGTCTGGGGGTCATATTGGACGCAGGCCTGCGGCTGGAGCAGCAGGTGGAGGCAGTCGCGAAGGCTGCCTTCCGCCAGCTTTATCTGGTACGTAGGCTGCGTCCGTATGTCTCTGGCCCGGACCTGGCCTCCCTCATCCATGCCTTCGTCACCTCGCGACTCGACTACTGTAACGCGCTCTACGTGGGGCTTCCCTTGTTCCTGGCCCGGAGGCTGCAGCTGGTGCAGAATGCGGCGGCCCGTCTTCTTACGGGGACGGGTCGCCGGGAGCACATTACACCGGTGCTCCGAGCGCTGCACTGGCTGCCGATAGTGTGCCGGGCCAGGTTCAAGGTCCTAGTAATGATCTATAAAGCCCTATACGGCCTTGGCCCCTCTTACCTTAGGGACCGCCTCGCCCTTCGCGCCCCGGAACGACTCCTGCGGTCTGCCGGGGGTGCCCTCCTGGAGGTCCCCCGTGTTAAGCGGGGGGCCACGATGGAGCGGGCATTCTCGGTGGTAGGGCCGCGGCTGTGGAACTCCCTTCCGGAGGAAGCTCGCCTGGCCCCAAGCCTTTTGACATTTCGGCGGAACTGTAAGACCTGGCTGTTTGCCCAGGCCTTTGGGAGGGAGGGGGGGGGTGATTTTTAATCCCCCACCTGTACATTTATTTTTATACCACCCTGTTTTATTGATATGTTTTATAATTGTATTTTAAATGTTTTAAATGGATTTTATTTTGTAAACCGCCCCGAGCTGCTGTGCAGGATGGGGCGGTATAGAAATCTACCAAATAAATAAATAAATAAATAAATAAATTAATGGGTGCAACTCCCCCTTTTATAAATGTGTGCCCACTGTTGGCATGAGGGACGCTGGACACGCTGTTCATACATTCCAACCATAGGTCAGGCGTGTACCGATCCCACTTCAACCATGGGGTTATAGTCACCCGCTTCCTAAAGGCCTCATTGTAGCAAAGCCAGGCCCCTGGATGACTGGTGTCAAAAGCATGCTGGTACTTAACCAGCTCCGCAGCGGGAAAATTTGCAACGTTACTCCCAACCAGATGGAGTATGCCGCTGACCAATTGGACCAATTACAGTCAGCCTTTGGTCTCTTAAACTTGCCCTCATCCTTTGTATTCGGGTCAGGTATGGGGTCCGCAAATAGAAGGGAGAATAAATCAACATATTCTCCCATTCAAATCTTTTCCCTTGTAGCCTGCATAAGGTGAGTGCCCATTGGTGCTGACACATCAGCATAACCCCCTGAGAATGGAGGAGGCTCCGCCACTGCATCTGTAACATGGCACCATGGGGAGTAACATCTCCCCGCCGAGCTCCAGACCCGCACTGCCTGCAATCCCCCAATTCCCAAGCGGGCAGGAGCGTGCACTCCATATCCCGACTCGGTCATTGGAGGTGGACCTGCTGCACAGGCCACGGGGCCCAAGCCCTGTTCCACCTGAGTCTAGGTGCCTCCTGTACCTGACCGCAGCAGCACCCCAGTTGTGGCCACCCCCCGTCTTGTATTGGGTGGATCTGGTACTCACCATCCCCTTGCGACAGATGGACCGGAATTTGCAGTGGCCTCATGCTTGGTTCTGCCACCACGTCATCCTTAAACTGCCCTTGCTGGCACTGTGTTGATTGTGGAGGCCTTGCAGACAAGCTCTGTATCGCTCTCTCAATGGCCTCCATCCACTGGACCACCTCGTCCATCTGGTCTTGGCAAGCCAGTTGTGGATCGACCCTCCCTCGTTGACGCACTAGGCTTACCTCCCTGCAGTAAACAGAAGAAACCCGGCGCCACCCTCCCTGCCGGGGTGGAATTGGGGGAGGCGCTTTTGCACCCTCTGTGAGCTCACTCCCCAAGGCATGGACATTTAGTTGCTGAGGAGTTGATTCCGCAATCTGCATTAAGATCTCCTCGCAACCCCCCATTCTCTCTTGTAGGGACTGAAGCACAGCTTGAAATGGGTCACATGAAGGACCCTCTGAACTATGGCTGCCCTGAGGTGCCCCTCGGGAGCCCTTCCCTTTTTTTGCCGGGGCCTTGCCTTTACTCTTCCCTCCACCCTTCACCATCTTGATCAAGTGAAAGGGAAATCATCACACACACACCCGCACTAAAGCTCTTGACCCCTTCTTGCAGGGACCTCAGATAGTGCTGGGCCAGGACCATGTACCCCAAACCTCCCCTCTGCCAGATGACACCTTACACACTTTATTGGTGTACCTGAATGCCCTATGTGGCCCACCTTTCTCATTTGCAGGTGCCACCAGAGAGAGGGGTACTATGCCCCTAAACCACAGAGAGGCTGGGGAGGAGGGGGGATCCTTGCTCCCAGTACCGGAGTGGGGGGGAGAAATGAGGGCTACTTCCCCTTGTGTGTGACACCCTTTCCCACTCCACAAGCTCACTCTGCCCGTCCCCCCCCCCGCCCCGGCTGCTGGGAAGAAGTAAAATTCACACAGACACACAGCCCCCGCACTCCAAATCCTGGGCTGAGAACACCGGCTCTGTGTTTTTACCTCAGCCGTGCTGCGGAGCCAACTGACCCACAGCATGCGATGCTCAAAATGGTGCCCGCAGGTCTCGCAATGCGAGACCTGCCTTTTTACACCCAGTTGCACCTGCCGCCTCTGCAGCAGGCCCGCTCATGCAAGCGGCAAGCGGACGCTTGTCTTCTCCCTAAGTGGGGGGGGGGGCATGTGGCAAAGCCATCCCCCATGCCCATACTAGCACCAGCTGCGAAGAGCCAGCGCTAGAGGGAGGGGAGTATTTAATTTACCTCTGTTTGGTCATTCACTTTTTAATAGGACTAAAATGCAACTGACATCAAATATGTATATTATTTGCAATGTAACAAATTTCAGTGACTACACAAGGAAAAGCCAAATGTCAGTTGCATTTTAATCCTATTAAAGTTCTGTTACGAATCCTATTAAGCCCCAGACCCAGTACTCTCTTCATTTAGGGCCCAGGGCCGGATTTGAATCAGTAGGCTATAATATATGGAATGAAAAGCAAGTGGATTAATTGCCACTTAATACATTATTATTATTATTATTATTATTATTGATATGTACATACCCTCACTCTGGTCCTTTTCTCTGAGCTTGGTTTTTCAGTGATTGGAGTCAAGATCTGGATCCAAGGGCCAGATCCAGGAGCCTGAAATTGGCCACCTAAAAACTTGCCACAGGTCAAATTTCGTCCCTGTGCCTGAAGTTTCCCACCCCTGACTGAAAGTATCTCTGGCAAAGGCCTGTCCTATCTTTTCTTGAAAAGCTCCAAGGAAAGAGATTCCATAACCTCTTTAGGCAGCTTGTTCCACTGCTGAACTGTTAGGAAGTTTTTTCTAACATTTAGCCTATGGCCCTTTTCACATGGACCACGGTGGGTGTGTGGATGGGTGGGCGGTACGTCAAAGTCCGTTCCCATGGACCTCCACCCATCTCCACACACCGAACAGTGAGAATTGGCACCCGTTGCTCCATACGTGGGTGGTGGTTTGAGGTGGGTGGAGCGCGGGAGCGCGCATGCACTCCCACCCACCGCCCATTGTGTTCCCACGGGTGCTCATCCATCCCCCCCTGCACCCACTGCAGCATTCGCAAGGTCACCCCCCACCGGCACATGGGTGCGAGGGGGGCACCCATGTGAAAAGGGCCTATCTTCTTTCAATTTAAACCCATTTTTTCTTGTCCTGTCTTCAATGGCCATGGAACCCACTTCATGGGGTGTCCTCTTGCCCTAGAAGTCGTCTTCACAGAACATTGGAGTCTGTGTAAGTTGAATTTAGAGCAATCAAAACTTTGACTAAGCAGACATTAAAGAAATAGACCTGTCTTTTGGCTCTGTATGCTGTTCAGGTTTGAAGGCAAACAAATAATATTAAAAATGCTGCTAAGAAACTTTATTAAAACTATAAGCAGCATTGAAACTAATAGAAAATAGTATGATGATTTTCATTTTTACATTCCAGTGCAAGAGACTAAATTTGACACGGAGAGGTATTGTGATTTTGCAGACGTGGAATGAGGAGACGCTTTCCTGCTGATCAGCAGAACTCTGAAAAACCGGACTCCGCTCTTGTCTCCTCCTACTTGCTCTGCGATCTCTGTTAAGTGACAGTCCTCATTTGCTTTTCATTTTGCATACCACAGTTTAATGGTTCAAATCCAGTCTTCAATACTAAATGAAAGCATACTGGATCTGGGTGGAGAATCCTATTAAGCCCCAGATCCAATACTCTCTTCATTTAGGACCAAGGGTTGGGTTTGAATCCGTAAGCTGTAATATGTGGGATGAAAATCAAGTTGGTTAATTGCCACTTAAGAGAGTCCTAAAATTTATTTGAGTTTTCAGACAGGTCTTCACTTAATAGAGATTTTAGGACGTCCCTTGGAGAAGGGAAGATCCTAGTTATCTCTTTCAAAAATGTAGTATACTTATTTAAATTAGCATGGGAGGAAAGTAAGTCTGACTTATAAGGAAATTCTAGTTTACCAACTTTGATTTACATGGATTCTGCTGTGTGTGTGTGTGTGTGTGTCTGTGTGTATGTATGTGTATATAGAGACAGAGATACTGAATCAATGAATGAAAAAGGAGTCTCACTCCTCCTCACCCATTTACTCGTGGAAGGATAATTTTATTTTTATGTTCTTGGTGGAATTTAGATATGTCCAATTTCATTGATAGACAAGGACATTCTTTCTTGTGGATGAGTGTGTTCACAGTATCATTGATATTTAAGGCAGTACATAAACAGCAATGTCCAGTGGGCAAAAGCTAGTGAGAAATCATGCTGTGACTTGAGATGTCTATTTTCATGTGTGATCCAAGTTTTTCTCTTGGTTAAAGTAGTACATCTTGGTTGCAAGGAAGAATGTTGAGAGCTTCTGTAGCAGAGACGAGTATAGTCAACTACATTGTTCCTTGGCCTTTTCTACTTAACAGGTCACTAGGCAGTCATAAATCCTAGAGTGTGATGAGACTGCATGTTCTGCTCTCCTGACAATAAAGAAATGAGGATTTAGGGAACAGAGCAAAGTTAAAGTGTCAGGACCCAGAATGAAAGGGTGGTTATTGTTCATATTCTCTGGACTAGTGGCTAGTTGAATACAAGTAAACTATTACAGCATAATCAAAACAGAAATATTCAAAAAAACAAACTATCCAATGTACATTCTAAATACTTAGTGTCCATGATTGCTGTTGTACCTGTGAGGTGGTTTCATAAAGGCACTATGTTTTTTATATAACATTTTGTCCCTTTAGAAATTATCATGACGCATGTCAGGAGCTTTCACACTGAAAAAAATGTCACATTAGCTTCCAAGTTTCTGATTGTCTAAATAACACAGTAACTCAACATACAGCTGTCTGGCATTTTGACAGTACAATAACCCATAATTCTTTCTGCCACTCAACACTTCAAGGTTAGAATTTTGTAGTTTGCTCTCAAGGAGTATTCATTTAAATTTTCAACAGGCAAAGAGTTGAATGCTGTCTTATACCTCCCTTTTGATTTATTTTTTATTTACTTTTTTAGTGTGCTCAATTTTTTCTCCTTTTATATTCTTTTTTAATCTACAGTTTTAGGAGGTAAAAATGTTCATCGACCACTCAGCTTAAAAAAAATAAATATAGCCATCTCTGTGTATTAACAACACATCTTGCCACAGCAAGAGGGTAAATTCAAATTGTAGACAACTGCAGGGCAGCAACTGTACTAATATTATTTGGAGGAAAGGGAAAAGGAATAAGGGCACACTGAATTCTTTTCAAAGATTCCTCAATGAAAGAGGAAACCTTTTGCCTTGGGAAAAAGTTGGCATTGCTTTAAAATTTTAAGTTCTCAAAATCAGTTGACAAAGGACTGGAAAATTCAGTGCTTATATCGCGAGTGAAATTATTTTAGAAGTAGTAGGTTGGGCTTACTGAGCAGCAAAAATTTTTACTCACAAGAAATTTGACTGTTTCCTAATACCAATGTGATTTCTTGATTCTCACAATGCCAAGAAATACCATCCTAATTTAGTACCAACTATCTGTTCTGTTGTTCCCTTTACTTTAACCAATCTGCAATTGGATTGCAGATTTGTTAAGGAATCTGGTACGTAGTTGCAGATTGGTCAAAGCAAAGAGAACAGCATAGAACAACAATTCTGACCGGAGGGGAGGTTAAGGAATGGGCTGTTTGCACAGTGGTTAGCTCAGAAATGCAGAAACAACGAACCTGGAAGTAAAATGGCACCCACAACAATGTGCAAAGTGGTAAATGATTAGTATGTGGTTAACGGTAAGCAGAAAGTTGGTAAATGGGACCCTGGTAAGCAAATTATCTGTAAATCAAGAATTGAAATCTTAATCAAGACACTGAGAAGTTCTTGACTTGACCGATAGCTTTCCTTCTTCTGGCTAGCCGGAGTTGGGGTTCCAGATCAGTGTTATCCAAGCTTGCCTATTCAATGTTCATACCATGTTTATTTATTTTTTATTTATTTATATAAAATTTATATCCTGCCCCTTCTGCCCACAGGGCAGCCCAGGGAGGCAAACAACAATATAAAAATGAAACAATTTTAAACCATTAAAAATAGAAATACAGGGGGGGAAAGACCCTCCCCTGCGCCGAAAGCCTGGCAGAACAGCCACGTCTTACATAAACACTGAAATAGCAGGAGAGTGGGAGCGAACCAAGCCGCCTCAGGGAGTGAATTCCACAACACAGGGGTGGCCACCGAAAAAGATCTAACATTGGTGGTCACCCACTTCGCCTGGGGAACCTCCAAAAAGGCTCCCATGGATGATCTCAAGGGTGGGGCACATGGGGAATGAGGCGGTCCCGCAGATAAGTAGAGCCCAGGCCGTGAAGGGCTTTAAAGGTTAAAACCAGCACTTTGAACTTGGCCCGGTGCTTTATAGGCAGCCAGTGCAGAGACCAGAGGACTGGTGTCATGTGCTCCCTGCGACCCGCCAGGGCCGGCCCCAGATATGTGCTACATGCATGGCCGCACATGGCCCCGCAGCCAGCTGGGGCCCCGCACTTGCCTGTCTGGGCAGCAAGCTGCAGCCAACTTCTCCCCCAATAAGTGATTCTTCCTCCCCTCCCTGGCTCCAGACCCCATCCCTCACCTCCCTCTGCCTCCTAGTAGCGCTGCAGCAGCAGCAGCAGCTGGAAGATTGGGCTGGGAGATAAGTCTGTTTGTTTACAAACAGCTCCTCCCCATGTGCTGATCAGAAGGTTGCTACCTTGTAAAGAATGTTCCATGAGATGGCTCCCAACATTCTCACAACTGAGTTGTGCATGCTCACCCTATTCAAATAATAGACCACATGATGGTCTCGAGCTCCTCTGGTATAAAAAGCACCCTCCCCCTCTGAATGACAGTTCCTTTCAACCCTTTCTAGAAATATAAGAAAATAATTCCATGCGGGGCTGGAAGGGTGGGTGTTGTGAGAATGTTTGGAGCCATCTCAAAGAAGCTTCTTTACAAGGTAGCAACCTTTTGTTATTCTTTGAGTGGCTCCTCACATGATATTTTTACATGGCTCCGCCGGGTGGGGAGTCCGTGGGTGCGCTAGTGCATGGGTGGGGCATGCACACGGCTGCACACGCATCCTGACTCACCCACCACTCATCCACACCCACATGGTAACCACCGTTTCCCCCGGTTGTGCCATGCGTGGGGATGCGTGTTAGGTGGGCACGCTCATACCCCACCTCACCATGGGCGCGTGCACCGCGTTGTTCACACGGGGTTCCCCCACCTATGAACACACATAAATCTGCATGTTCATGGCTGGGAGGAGAGGCCTGTGTAAAAAGGGCCACATTCTCACAACCGTCTTATACTATCTTAGGTAGGAATTTAGGATGTAAAGGAATATCTATTCTGTCTTGGAAAATAAATCTGCAAATATGGTTCTGACGTTATTATGGCTGCTATTTCACTAACTCTTCTTAATTAAGTTATTGCTAACAGGAATACTGTCTTTAAACCTGCACCCCGTAACCAGTTCATTTGCGCCCCTATATAATCAATTCAAGCTGCCCCGTGGGTACAAATTAAATGGCTATGGATGGGAGCAGCGTGAATTGATTATATGGGGGTGCGGGCACAAATGAACTGGTTCTGGAGTGGGGGCAGCATGAACTGATTATATGTCTCTTTTCATGGCATAATGCGCTTAATAAGGTAGCTGCATTTTGGGTGTCTTGTGCATTTGATAGCAGCACCTCTGGACTGGTCGCACTGCATGTGTGCACAAGGCACAGGCAGCACTGGCAGCAAGAAACAACAGGCCCTGGAGGCCAGACTGGCTAAGCTAACTCCCTCCTCCAGTAAGGCAGTGGAACCACTCCTGGGGAGTGGTGGTAGACATTCGGCTGGGGAGGGGGGGAAGCATTAGGAGGCCATGCTTCTCTATGGTTGCTTGGAGGGGTGGAGAATGGGAATCCTTCCTGTCCAGAGGGAGTACGTTTTATGTAAATGTATACATCTGCATAATTAGGCCAGGCCTAATTATGCAAATTAGGCCCTGCACCAAGACTTCGCACATGGCCTCACAAACCCTGGGACTGGCCCTGCGACCCACCCCCGTAAGGAGACGGGTCGCGGCATTCTGCCCCAGCTTCATCCTCCGGACCAGCTTCTCAGGCAGTCCCACGTAGAGCGCGTTGCAGTAATCCAGGCTTGAGGTGATATATTTATTTATTTATTTAATTTATTTAAAACATTTGTACCCCGCCCCTCCTGTAAACAGGTCGAGGCGGCTTCCAATAATAATAAAACAATATAAAACAGTTTAAAACAATCAACAAATTAAATACTTTTAAAACAGGGCCCCGGGAAACAATTTCAACATTAAAACAATAAAACAGGGTAGGGGAGAAGAACACAACCCTAACCCACCAAACCCCCCCCTCCCCAAAGGCCTGGGCGAACAGCCAGGTTTTGCAACATCGCCGGAATGACAACAGACTTGGGGCCAGGCGGGCTTCCTCTGGAAGGGAGTTCCAAAGGTGCGGCCCAGCCCCGAGAATGTCCTCTGCATTGTGGCCCCCCGCTTTACGCGGGGGACCTCCAAGAAGGCACCCCCGACCGACCGCAGGAGCCGCTCTGGGGTGCGGAGGGCGAGGCGATCCCTGAGGAACGAGGGGCCCAGACCGTGAAGGGCCTTATAGACCAACACTGATGAAGGCATGGATGACCGTGGCGAGGTCGGAGTCTGAGAGATAAAGCCAAATTCGCCAGACAAGATGTAACTGCCAAAACGCACTCCCCGCCACAGCCAAGACACCCAGGCTGAGCTATGAATTGAGGAGCACGCCCAGACTCCGCACTTGAGAGACCATGGGAGGGCGAACCCCCCTGACAAGAGGAGATTCAACCACCCCCCGGTCCCCCAAACCCTCGCCCACCAACATCACCTCTGTCTTGTCAGGATTCAATTGCAGATGGCTCAACCTCATCCAAGCCCCCACAGCTGACAGGCACTGGGAAAATAAGGAGACTGCATGGCCTGGGTT
>QEPC01014420.1:5396952-5448351 GCA_003113815.1 Sphenodon punctatus | reverse complement strand
TAAAGCAATCTAATAATCCTACTCAACGCCTGCTGTTCAGGAACAGTGACTAGTTCAGAAGGTGTTGGGAAGGGGGGAGGCAGATAGTTTCATTTCTTGCAAGCCTCTCCACCCCTGGTGCCTGGAAGTCTGCTCCTCAGTGACTAGTACTACGCCTCCCTGTCACGTTTGACCTTACAGTGAACATTTTTTTGCGACCCGAACTCACCCAAACGCGATCCGAACTGACCGAACTGTTCGGTCATTTCGACGTGCGGAATTGAGTTCAGTTCGGGCAGTTCGTGTTCAGAAGTTCGGTTCGGTTCGGTCGTCCGAACAGGCCGAGTTCGGGCCGAACTCTGAAGTTCCGAACCGCATTCGCCCATCCCTAGTCATCAGTTTTTGCTATTTCCTGATACTTTTTAAATGTGGGAAGAAGGAAAAAGCTTCCCAATACAGAATGTTCTCATTCAGACCCATTTTAGCAAGCTGTATGTACCTATCATTTAAAATATTAATATGTTGCTTTCATAATACATGTTCATTGTACTTAGCAATAGCTACCAAAAACAGGCTTCCATGAAGTGGAGTCAAAGGTAAACAAAGAAATGGGAGAAGAATAAGGATTTTTAATGATTTTGTTATTATTTCTACATATTCTATAGTAAGTAGAATCGTCTGGTACTTGGAACAATTTTGACTGACTAAGAAAAAAAAGGAACAGTGTTACAAAGTAAACCTTCCAATTTATCTCTGTAGTCACTCTCCTCCAAGTAATAGAATACAGGATTTCTTCTCTAACTCTGTTCCAGCAGGAATATGCACTGCTTAGGTATTCATTTCAGTGGCATTGACAATACTGACAATATAATTGACCTAAAAAGTTCTGGATTTCCTGTTAATGCACTTTAGAAATGTACATCAACTACAAAAAAAATCATTTCTATCTACATTTCACTTGATTTCCATTTTCAAGAAAGAGGTTTCATCATTATTATTCTATTTGAATAGCACTGATATCTTGAGAGATGGAAGGAGACTTCTATTGTATGCAGGAGTACTTTATTTCGATATTTTCTTTGTCTGATTATACATGATAAACACACATTAGTGACATTCCGTGCATGTTTTGAAGATAAATGGGATATCTCTTTAAACCATTCCTGACACTTCCTAACCTGTGGGCTTAATGGCATATTCTTTCTTTGATTCAATAATTTGTCTGTCAAAAAAGCTGTGCTGACATTCTCCTTGTTGTGGGATTGAAATGGAAAGAAATCTCTTCTCTTTAAGATAATTTTTGAAAAATTGAGGTGAACATTTTAGGATAAAAATGTTTTTTAAATGATTTTGGTTAGGGGAAAAAAAGATATATAAGTGTTGACATTATACCAACTGCTAGATGGCAAGTGATAAAAGGGAGAATATTATCTAAAACTGTAGGTCCCTTTGAATTAATTAGGGAATGTGTGAAATCATAGAAATGAAGACAGTTTCTACTACTATGCCTTGCATAAGTATGAGTCTTGTCAGCCAAGAGAGCTCCTTTTAAAATAATGGACTGTACATACCTGCTTCTATCTGAATTGACATATCTTTCTACTCTGTGTTTGTACGTACTGTAAAAAAAAACAAAAAAAGTATGTGCACACATATGTGAGTAAACACGTGTATATGTATACATATGTATTGGTAAGTGTGCAAGTATAGTGTTATTTCAGTCAGACTGGGGCTATTTTACTTTGGAGATTGCTTTAGTCAAGATTATGTCTACAGTGACACAGGATGGTACCTGCAATCCTTCAGCCTTCTTTATCCTGACATTTCAGAGCTTCAGTGTGCTGGCAGATGCATGAACGAAAATAATGAGAATGTTGGGTTTGGGATTGTTCTTTTAAGAACAAAAAAAGGAATAATTCTTCTGTTTTTATCCCAAATGCACATGCAATAGAATAGTTGGTGGTAAACGTTTCCATAGACTGCTATTTTATCAATGTTTAGGTTGGTTTGGCCCTTTTAGAGCATTATTGGCTTGAGCACTGGCCATGAGTTCTTATTCAGATTTTGTTTTTGAGGGATATGATGAAGTGAATCTAATGGATTTAAACTTAAAATATTATGCTTTTATCAGAGGTAGTTTAGACAGGAGCCTCCACATGATGATTAACTGGAGCCCTGGTTTTGGAATAAGCACTCAGATTTTTCTTTCTTCCTTTTTCACCCCGGTGTTGTTCCATTTTTTGCCAGTGGCCACTCCTTAACACATCTCACAGGGAGGGAAAATGGGTGAGAGCCCTGACCAGATATCAAATCTTCCTCTGGCTGGATGATTGTCTAACAGGGATTGATTTTTTGTGCAGGGATGTCTGCCTTATTTCTGCTTCCCTGATGATTAGTCCTGTTCCCTTTACTTTATAATCCTGCAGCTCTGACCTGACGACTACAGCCTGTAAGTAATGATTTGAAGCAGAAGCCTTGAGTTTATAGGGCTCACAACATTGGAGAAGTACGATGTGTTTTAAGCGCCTGTCACCTAACTAAGCTCCAGACCACAAAATGTTTTCTAGTCACCAGCCTTCCCAACAGATCTGCTGAAGCCAGGTGGAAGAGCAGCAAAGGAAAGTACAGACTGCGTAGAATCTGAGGAGGAGAAGAGAGGAGTGGGCTGAGAAATAAAAATGAATGAGCCTAGGCTCTTAGAGTAGACAGACAGTGAGATACTTCTACCAAGAGGAAAAGTGTATAGTTGAGGCTGGATAATCAGCTGAATGGAAGGGAGGGTTTTGTTGCCAATTGGGCAGATTTGGGGGAGGGAAAGTGGAAAAAGATAAGTAAAAATTTATTAATAAATGTTAGAGTTTATAGCAGTTATGTATTCCACAAATGAATTTTTAGCTGAGGACAGAGCAGCCCTCTGGTAGTTGGGTCTGTGGAAGATTTTCCTAACTATCCTTTAAAAACATTGTTACGTTCACTATGGGTATTTGAAAACGAGATGCTACCATGCATGGCCACCCTTTAACCACTCATCTGACCGCCCATCTGAAGGTGGAGTGTGGGGATGCACACTTCTTTAAGCCATTCAGCACCTACTCATGGTCGTTCACAGTACACTGCGGAAAAAAGTCCAGAATGCCCTGGTTGGGGCAAGCCAAAAAAGTGCAGAGCAGCAGGTGGCCATGCATCCCCTGCCTGTATGAACTGGGGCAGCCACCCACACCAGCCAATCAGTCCTCCGCTCAGAGAGACTGTGGGCAGGGGAACAGCCTTTGCAAGTCTCAGAAACTGGCCATGAGCGCTGGGGAACTGGGTTCCGCAGCACTCATTGCCAGGATACGTTAATCTCAAAGGCCAGTCTGGCGCACTTCCCCCTCCCCCCTAGTTCATGGCAGCGAGAGTGTGAAGAGGCTGCTGAGGTAGCCGCTGGGAGCCACCCGTTAGAATCCTTCCGCACACGCTCCATGTGATCAGACCCTTCCCTCAGCCTTACTCATTTAAAAACACCCTACGTGGTTAATATTAAGTTAATATTAACAACCAGGGCTCTCAAAATGTTTTAGATTCTACTTCACTCATTATATGATTTCCTTCTCCACACAGTGGATACTATTTTGCTGTGTCAAATTTACAAAAGGAACTACTCCATTAACTTGGGGATATAGCTGAATCACATTACTCTTTAGTGAGTTTCGGTCTCTTTAATGCTTCAGTCACTTTTGATAATAGGATTAAAGCTCCTGAATCACTTACACATTTTTGAAAATATTATCTGACATGCTTAGAGACATTAGACAATAAAATCTCTGCTCCTCTCTCCCAGCTCTGTTCCTGGACTTCCACCTTCCTGCCAGGTTCATCAAGGACATTGTGTGTTTCTTTTTTTACTGTCAGTCTCCATATGGTATTCTACATGGTGTAGTAGAAAATAGCAACAGGTTAGCTCTGGTGAAAACATGCTTGCTGTTTTGGAAATGCCTTGCAGATGGTTAAATAAAACGTCTCCCTAAAGCACTGTGGCCTCTGAGACACTTCGCTGATATAATGTTTTATATCAAGAAAGTTTGATCTATAAAACGCATAATGTAGACTTTATCTTTTCCATCAGAGACAGGTGACCAAACAGGTTGAAAGAGGTATGGAAATCTAAGTGGGCTCATTTTACTAGGTTACTGTGTTAACTGAAAGGTTACTGTAGATGATCCTAATGGTCTCTCAGATTATTATTTTTTGTTAAAATAAAGAAATAAATGGGAATATTCAAACATGCTGAGCTTTAAGCATGTGGATGTCTGTAACAGACTCTCCCGAAAGGGTAAAGATATATTTCTGGAGGTCTCTCAGTTGAGATATAAAGTCAAAATGTTAATCTTGTTACAGGTTTTTCTTTTGGTTAAATGTAAAACTCAGGATATGTGAGTCAAGCACAAAAAACACCTCGGACCTGGAAGGGTTTTTATTTTGAGAGAGAGAGAGATGATAGGGTCCAGGCTTATTTAACCCATTCTTTATTGCATCCTGCTTCAGTGGAAGTTGGAAAGCTTTCTGAACTTTGTGAAGTCCTGTACTTGTATGTATGATACTTGGTGAAAGGGGTAGTGCCTGATTTTTACTTTTTTTATATTTAATTGCAGTGAATGAATAGACTTTAAAATCTCTTCTTGTGTGGTTGTCACCATCATATGTTAAAAGTCCACTTCTCCAGGTTCTGAGAGTGACTTTAATCTTTAAACCAGGCATGTCAGCTAGCAAATAAATATGCAGACCGACGCTTGTTTGAGAAATTTTGGGAAATGATGCATCTCTCTTATATTAGTGATTCAGATGCCTTGGTAAGATTATATTGTTTTAATTCAAACCTAAATTGGTAGTTACCACATGAGATAAACACTGCTATGTTTCTAGAATCAAACAAAATATTTTAATCTGAATCTGTATTGAATCTTCAAATTTTATTGCAACGCTGACAACAGTTTGTGGATGTTGACTGACTTGTCTTGGCAATAATCGGGCGATGAAGCATTCAAATGAAACGAACTCTCAAAGATCCCCCTTTTTAAAAAAAACAAAACGAAACATAATTCCATAGCAAAGCAAAACCTTTCCCATCCGTTTTAATAGACACATAAATATTTAATAATTAACTATCTACAGCCAATCTAGGAAAAATCTTTAAATAGACTGTTTTAAAGGCCAGAAATTGAATTTAAATTGATACACATTAGTCAGTGTGACTTTTTCTTGGGGTGACTTATTTTGTTTCTTCTAATTTCTTTAAAACGTATGTCTGATTAGGTTAGACAGCATTTTAAAAGAAACATGGTATTGTTAAAATACAGAAAGAAGACTGAAACTATAAAGTGATGCAAAGATACCACTTTAATCTAGACAGTTCATATCTCAAGAAGTTAAATCTCACTAGACTAGTATCTATACACAAATACATTTATATTCATCAATATATACATAGAACCATGTTAGTGACATATACCAGTAAGTTTGCAGGAAAATCTATTTGATTTTTCTCCTGTCTTTTCAGCCATATCACTGAAGTCACCTGATTCAACTGTCCCTTTGGATGTACCTCTTGTATCTCACACTAGCCAATTTCGACAGTCTAAGTGCTCAAATTGAGCCATTTTGTTCTCTGTAAAATAAACCCAGTCCCATTATGCGTGATTTTTCATTCACACACTCCTCCCCTTCCCTTCATTTTCTCCCTTCTCTCCTTTTTTGCTGCTTCTGTGAATGTAGAGTGGCAACATTGTGAGGACCAGTGTTTTCACTCCAGGCATGTCAACTTCAATCTGCTGCGATTTGGTGTGAAATCTGTGCCATGGTGTGGGGCAGAAAGGTCAACCCCCCCCGTAATTGATGTTGCTTATTCATCTGCTTCCCGTGTATTTTTCTCTCCACACACTGGCCTTTGTTTGGATAAATTGTTTGAAGATTTACTGTAGTTCTTAAAGCCTGAGAAGCGGCTCCCGCTGCACAACTTCAATGTCCCCGCTAGGCAGGAGGCTCAGCCAGGATGACACATAATGGCATTTAGACAGAAAGATCTTTTTCCCAAGACAAAACGTAGAGGACATCTTCTAGCGTAACAATTAAGGCAATTTTCAGACTAATTTACTATGGAATCACTTTGTACAGCCCCCTTGTACACTGGTATGAAATATGTTAATTGCTATTAAAGCCTGAAATGTTATTCTAAAGAATTTATAGACTTAGGCAAGTGGGGGGAAGAAGGAAAAAAAGCTTTAATCTATGTGATGGTTTGAATTCCTCATTGACACTTTTCAGATTATTTTAAAACCCTCGTGATGATGAATCTAGATGTGGTAATTTATTCTATTTTGGGTCATTAACCCTTGTTCTGCTTATTACAGCAAATGACTTCATTTAAAATAAAAATATTACCGTTCTGAACTATCTGAATACTTGGGGTCTTACTGTAGGTCTGAGAATCAATTTTTAGTAAGTGGTAAAAAAAAATGTTGTTTTTAAAAAAAAATTCTTTTCCCTTTTAGACTCATACTGAACAATGCATGAGGACATTTGAACTTTGGTTCAAGGCATGTAAAGACTTACACATAAGAATAAATGTAAAACATTTATTTACTTATTTTAAAATATGCATCTGTATCCTTGAGGTTATAGCCTTGAAAAGGGTGCATAATTTACTCTGCTAAAAAGAATCTTTAAAAGCGGGGGAGGGGGGGGAGGAGGCTTGCTTCTGTAGTTCAGAAAAAAGGAAAAAGCTCTATCACCTAGTAATCCTGCCAATAGATTGAATAAAATAGTTTGAAATCATTGTTTTGATTCCCATTGACTGAAGGCTAGAGTAGCTTTATTGGTTAAGCTGTTAAATCTGCTGCAGTTTAAACACTTTTTTCCTAGTGCATCCTTGCTTCAATTGACCTTGAAACACATTATCTCATCTTTTCAAAGAAAATGTCGATTGCATCAGGCTCCTGAAGCTGTCTTTGGGCATTAAATAAATGTACTTTACTACTATGACTTAGTTGTTTTTTTTTTAATTTATTTTTTAAAAGAAGACCTAATAAAAGACTAACGTGCGAATGTGATTAAAAAAAACACAGCGTTCCTCCTATGCGTTTGAGGGAGTCTACACCATCCTACAAGTGATTCAGAAAGATAGCGCTAAGTGCCATTAACTTGTATGGCTTGGCTAGCATATGTGGGGCACCATTAATAGTTTCTCGATTCACTTGTAGAACACAAAAATACTATGTGCAGAGAAACATCTCCAGCTTTGCTTACCTAAAAGGCCAATACAGTGAAATGCTAAATTGTTAGTTTACTAAAGAATCATTACTTTATTGAGAACTATGGATTAAAGAAAATCCTCTTAGAACTGAAAGTAATTGACAATAAAATCCAGATAACCAAAGTGATATAGAATTCCCATTATTTAGAAACTAGGGCAGGTTCATAGAAGTGTAGAGAAGCGTACGTGTACAGACAGACAGTTCATACAAACATATATTGGTTAAATGGCAACTCTATTAATATATTGAAAACTGCACAAAGTATGTTTTTTTTGAAGTTCATATATTTTTGATAGTCCATTTTAGGTAACTATTCTTATTTTTCTTCTTACATAATGACTTTTGATAGGCATTCATGGAAACCCTTTTTATAGATCATGAATATTGCATATGTTTTAGTAGTGTCTATGGGATTTAAATAAATGTAAACTAATTCAAGCACATTTTTGTGTATGATATAACTATTTTAAAAGGTTTTATTATGTAATGTCAGTGCAACACGTTTGAAGGGAAAATGCTGGCAATTAAATTTGCAAAATCTGATCTTATAATTAAAAATTAATTTTCCCTATACTGCTTTAAATATTAGACCTCATTAGGGATGGCCGAACGTGGTTCGGAAGTTCGGAGTTCGGCCGAACTAGGTGTGTTCAGTCTACCAAACTGAACTTCCGAACTGAACTCGAATTTCAAACCAAACCAAATCGAATTTCTGAACTCGACTTTCAAACTGAACCGAACCGAATTTCTGAACTCCGTTCTGCTTGCCCATCCCTAGACCTCATATTTATGTGTAGAATCTTTCCTAAATCATATTCTATAAAAATGTAAGAATCTGAGCATCAGCTGCGGATAGACTTTAATAATGCTATTGTATTCAACCCAGTTACATAAATGTAGAATGGTACATGGTGACGTAGAGGTTCCTCCACAGAATTATTATCCACACCATGTTTGAACATATGGTATGTCAAATGGAAGAGTAATCAGCCTCCAATGCTCAGTTATGACAGTACCCCTAACCTCATTGGCAGTGCAAACCAAATAACCAGAATTAACCTTTCCTGAAGACCTAAAGTAAGTTGCTCTCCTTGCACTGGTCAAATAAATTTACTTTACTTTGAACTCATTGATAATTATGGAACAACCCTGTAGTGTAATGCTAACTTTTTCTCTCCCCGTTTCATTTAAAAGTTCATTAAGCACCTTAAGAATACAATATCGATGGGAAAGGCAGATAACACTGAAAAGGGTGAGGCAGAATTTGAATGTATTGTATTTAGATTTTGGATTGAAATACCCAGAAGCAACTTCTTTATGTGATGAAACTTTTCTAGCTTTCTCAACAGAAGCCTAAGCCAGGTTTGATGTATCAGAGTACTATTTGCTACGCCTGTTCTGGTCTTTCGTGTAAAGAAACAATTGAGAGATGGTATTTGATTGGGGTATGAATAGTCTGAAAACTGATTTGACAGCCAGGCAGGAAAACTACATAGCCATAGTTAGTACATCTGGGGACTAGGTATCGTCTAATCAGTCCCTGTTTCCATAGGGACTGATCAGGGGTATTCTGTGTGCTGCCCTGATATCCCCCCTTGAAAGGAGGACTGATTAGAGTGTTGCACACAGCTGGGAAGAAGCTTTCCTGATCCCTTCCGAACTCATACTTTACTGTCGGGTCCCAGCTAAGTTCTGCAGAGTGTAAAATGGCTGAGGATACAGAGAGCAAGCTCAGCTCTCTGCAGAATGCAGAGGGAGCAGTGAGCAGCCACAGACCAAAGGCCAGCAGGCACACAGTAATTATTTATTTTTTAAAATTTTAATTTCTACCCCACCCTTCCCCTAAGGCTCAAGGAGGCTTACATAATATTCCATACAAAAAATACAATAAAACACCATTCAAACAAAAAACTTATTAAAACCTTCTCTTACCCCTAAACCCTTCCGCCTCATCCCCAGACTTCACCCACCAAAAACCTTACAAAAAAGAAAGGTTTTGCACTGTCTCCAGAAAATGCTTAGGCTCAGCCTATGACGGACCTCCAGGGGAAGGGAGTTCCATAACACAGGGGCGGCAACTGAGAACGCCTCCTGTGCACTCAGTACTTACAGATAGGTCCCTACCCCAAAGGGCTTACAATCTAAGAGACAAGGAAGGGGGAGATGAGGGAGAGGTGAACAGCAGGAAAGACAATGATACATTCATGAATTTAAGAAGATGCAGGTACATGTGTTTTACTTAGTTACAGGGAAGAGATTCTGAGTGGAGGAGGGAGGAAGAGGATGCAGTTTCACTCATGACGAGCCAGGGAAAGCCTGACGGAAGAGGTAGGTTTTCAGGAGGGATTTGAAAGTTGGGAGTGAGGGAGCAGAACGAATGTATGCAGTATGGGTGGCAGCAAGAGAGAATGGGCAAAGATATTTAGAGGAGCAGGAAAGTCAAAAGCAGGCACGGGTGGGGACAGAGGAGGAGCAAAGCTCCCAGGCAGGAATGGGGCAGGATACAAGAGCGGAAAGCGATGGGGGAGCAAGGCCACGAAGAGCCTTGAAGGTGAAGATGAGAAGATTGTGCTGAATGTATTCCCATAGAGGGAGCCAGTGTATGGCAGAGAGGAGGGGCTGATTGTAGTTAAAGCGATGGGCAAGGTGGATGACTTTGACAGCAGAGCGTTGAATGGATATGATGGGGGCGAGATCAGAGCAGGGGACATCAGTAAAGAAGAAATTACAGTAGTCAAGCCAAGAGATGACTATAGTACGAACTTGGGTTTTTGCAGTGACAACAGTAAGGCAGGGCCAGATTTTAGTAATATTATACAGGGCAACGCGGCAGGATTTGGCAACAGCCTGGATCTGAGGCATAAAGGAGAGGGAGGAGTCAAAAATTAATCCCAGGCTACGTGCTTAAGGGCCAGGCTGGATGGTAACACTCTCAATGGAAATTGAGGGGGAAGTAGGAGGGAAATGTTTTGTGGGCAAGATGAAGAGTTTGGTCTTGGCCATATTAAGCTTGAGTTGGTGGCGAGACATCCAAGCAGAGATGTCACAGAGACAGTCAGCAATACAAGACTGGATGGAGGAGGAGAGAACAGAAGAGAAGAGAGAGAGTTGCGTGTCATCAGCATACAGGTGTTACTGGAAGCCATGAGTTTTCCCAGAGAAAGAGTGTAAAAGGAGAAGAGAAGATGGCCGGGGACAGAGCCTTGGGAAACTCCCATGGAGAGGGGGAGCGACGTAGAGGAGGTACCAGGAAGAGAAACATTGAAGGAGTGATTCTAGAGATACAAAAAGAATCAGTTGAGAACAGAGTCCCGGAAACCAAGGGAGCATAACGAATCCAGGAGGTGGCCATGGTCAGCAGTGTCAAAGGGCAGCAGAGAGATCAAGGAAGATAAGACTGGAGTAGAGGCCCTTGGAATTAGCTAAGAGAAGGTCATAAGTGATTTTGGAAAGGGCAGTCTCAGCTGAGCGGAGATGGTGGAAGTCCAATTGAAGGGGGTCAAGAGAGGAATTAGAAGAGAGGAAATCAAGACAGCACATGTAGATGTAGACAGCACATGTGGGGCCCAGGCTATTTTGGGTTTTAAAAGATTAAAATCGGCACCTTGAATTGTGGCCAGAAAGCTATAGGTAGCCAGTGAAGACTATAAATCACAGGTATAACGTGTTCACGGCGACTCACCCCAAAACGGAACAGGGCTGCTGCATTCTGCAGTAGATGTGGCTTCCGAACAGTCACCAAAAGTAGCCCCACATAGAGCACATTACAGTAGTCTAGCCTCAAGTTGATGAAAGCATGGATGACGGTGGCCAAATCGAAATTGGCGAGATAGGGACGTAACTTCCTCACCAGATGGAATCGGTGGAAAGCACTCCTAACCACCACCATAACCTGGTGATCCGGGTACATCAGAGTGTCCAAAAGCACCCAAAGGCTGCAAACCTGAGTAACCATAGGGGGACAGACACCTTGAATAACAGAGGTCCCAATCCCCTCCAGATCAAATGATTGGCCAATCATAATCACTTCAGTATTGCTTTTTTGGGGACATGACCTATTACTGTTGGGGGCGGGAACAAAAGGAATGGATTGCCCATTGTGACCTGTTGGGTACTTCTCCCAAGAGACAGAAATTGGCTACTCTCAGAGACAGAATGCTGGGCTTGATGGACTGTTGGTCTGGCCAGCACAGTACTACTTATGTTCTTATATTATCTTGATTCAGCTTCAATCAGCTCACCCTCATCCTGTCCCCAACAGCAGCTAGGCATTGGGTAAGCACCAAGACTGCAGGACCTGGGTCGGATGAAAAAGAAATGTAGAGGTGGTTGTCATCAGAATACTGATGTCACCTCACTCCAGACCTCTGAATGATCTTGTCCAGTGGCCTCGGACACACACTGAATGAAAGGGGAGATGAGATGGAACTCTGCGGGACACCAAAGGGGAGGTCCCATGGGGATGATGAGCAATCTCCCATCACCACCTGCTGGGACCTCCCTGACAGAAATGAACAGAACCACTCAAGAGTAGTCCCATATGCCCCTGCCAGGTCCCACAGTCACCTCAACACCACCACCACCCATCCTGTATCAAAGGCCGCTGAAAGGTCTACCAGGATTAATAGGACACAATTTCCCTTCTTTGATCTCCAGGTGTAGATAATAACAATTGACAGAGTGGCTGAATGCAGGAGTGGGGGCAGAGGGCTGCACAAACAACAACGCAGGTTAAGGATTAGGGCCCTGGGGCAGGGATGAGGGTGCCACTCACCTAGAAGCCATGCAGGAGCCAGGCATGCTGCTGTAATCTGGACTCTGCTTCAAACCGCAGGAGCCGGGTGCACTTGGACTCTGCTTCCTAGTTTGAAGGAGGTTTCTCCAAGCATGCTCCAAAAGCTCTCTGGGAGCATGCTGGTAAATGTAGTCTAGCTTGCTCCCAGATCACATTAGAAGTAATGCTCCTAGAGATCATCAGACTGAGTATGTTCGGACAAACTACATACAAATGCACAGCGGCAGAGGCCAAAGCAGCATGCCCAGCTCCTGCAACCTTTAGATGAGTTTTCTGGCCCCCTTTCCCTTCCCCCCCCTAGCTTGTCCTATTACCTGCCCCTGGTTCCTATCTGCTTCCCCCCACCCTTCCTGCCCTTGATTGAGGAACCAAGTACCATGGCCATTACTTGGTTCCTCAGTGATTGGTAAAATCGAGTCGAGCACAGTGATCCTCGGTAAATTCTGAGTAAAACTGAGGACCGAGTTTCAGCCCTAGTTTTCACTTTGAGTAGCAGTCTCACTTCTAGTTCTTTTTACCACTCTCTGATTCGGTGTTATTTTTGAGAAAGACCATACTGCGAATACATTTTATAAGTGAGTAGAGAGGTTACATCACAGTGAAGAATAGAAACCAAGAATCTAACATGGTACCCCCACCCCCCCGAAGCTTAGCAATGCCACAATCTTGTAATAAAAAGCTGCATAACACCTGGGAAGGCTTATTTATTTGTTTGTTTATTCATTCTTTTAAATTTCTCTCCCGCCAATCCTGCAACAGGCAGCTCTGGGCGACTTATAATAACAACAGCAATAATAACAATAAAAACAACTTTTAAAACAAACACGACAGGGAGGAATTAAAAATATCACTAACCCATTCCCCCCACCCTCCCCATCGAAAGCCAGGCAGAACAGCCACGTTTTACAACAGAGTCGAAACAAGGGGAGATTCGGGGCCAAATGGGCCTCCATTGGCAGGGAGTTCCACAGCCACAGAGCAGTCGACAAGAAGGCCCTCCCCATTGTGGCCCCCTGTAAGACTTGGAGGCCCTCGAGAAGAGCACCCCCCCGATGACTGCAGGAGCCGATCCAGGACCCAGAGGGTGAGGCGGTCCCACAAATAGATGGAGCCAAAGCCATTTAGGGCTTTATAGGCAAGCACCAACACCTTGAATTGGGCCCGGAAGACTACAGGCAGCCAGTGCAGAGACCGAAAAACCTGTGTAATATGTTCCCGGCAGCCCAGTCTCACCAGGAGATGAGCCACTGCATTCTGCACCAGCTGCAATCTCTGAACCGTCACCATGGGTAGCCCCACATAGAGCGCATTACAGTAGTCAAGCATAGGGCTGATGAAAGCATGGATGACAGTGGCCAGATCAGAGTCCGAGACATACGGCCGAAGCCGACGTACCAGATGTAATTGGTGAAAGGTACTCCTTGCCACAGACTCCACCTGAGCATGCAAGTGGAGCTACAAGTCAAGGAGCACCCCCAGATTCTGTTCCCGGTGGAACCAGCAGAGGGCAGATCCCCACCAATTATGGGGACCTTCACCCCCAACGCCTTACCTGGCATCACCTCCTCTTATCGGGAGCCAGCTTTAGTCGATTCACCCTCATCCAATCCCCCACAGCTGCCAGACACCCAGTAAGCACCGAGACTGCTGGGCCTGGGTCTGATGAAAAAGAGAGGTAAAGCTGGGTGTCATCACCATATTGATGACACCGCACGCCAAACCTCCTGACCACCTCACTGAGCAGCTGCATATACATGTTGAACAGGAGAGGGGACAAAACAGAACTCTCTGGGACTCCACACGAGAGGTCTTGGTATAATGAAAAATGATCACTGAGCACCACTTGCTGAGTTCTTCTGGCCAGGAAGGACGGAACCAGTCAAGAACCGTACTTCCCAGTCCTGCTGGGTCCCGCAGACATGTCACCAACATCTCATGATCAATGGTATCAAAAGCAGCCAACAGATGTAATAGAATCAGGAGGGCCGAACAGCCCTGATCTAATTCCCGGCTAGGGCTGATGCGGCAGCAGCTGTTACCGCGCCGCGATTCCCATAACCCTGATGAAATCCTAACTGCGAAGTTGGGTTTTTTCTTTTTTAATGCAAGAAATTTTTTTATAAAATCATTTAAAAACGGAGTTCTATCTATCTATCTATCTATCTATCTATCTATCTTTGTACATATGACTTAACTCGAACTTGCTGAGCCCTTGTGATGGGTTGTCCAGGCAATTTTCCTGGCTGCTCCCACTAAAACTGGCTCTGAATAGACACATTTGACTATAACAGAGATTTACATTACATAGACACTAGTGTGATGCAGCAAACTCATGTATTTTGTATTCTGGTTGCTGTAATCAATTACTAATTCGATACCAAACTGCCAGCTTTCCATCTCCACTTCAACCAATTATTGTCCTCTCAGCACAATATTTTATCGTCCCAAATGTTTACATCCAATTGTAGGTGGTAGTAGTTATGTAATGTGTGCATCGAAGAAAGAAAAGGGAGCAAAGATTACGGTGTGTGATCTACAGTATATAGTAGGGATGGGAATTCAGATCGATTTATGGATTTGGATTAATTACAGATTTGTATCTCAAATCTTATGGATTTCCGGGTTTATGGATTTGCATTTATGGATTAATTTCCCCATCAACTTCAATGGCAAATCAATCCACCATTCATTTCAGTGGTCCATTCATTCTAATAGCCACGTTATTCGAATGAATGGACTTGAGAGAGGGAGGGAGGGTGGTGGAGGGTTGACAATTGGGGGGGGGCTAACTCTGTTGAGGGGCTGAAAGTGTGTTGAGGGGTTGGAGGGTTGGAAATGGTCTGAGGGGGTAGAGGGAGGAAGGAATGAGGTTTTAGTTGTAGGTGAGAGTGGGAGCTTTTATAAGATTAGGTTTGGTTTTTGTGTTGGTTTAATTGCATTGTGGGGACTACACAGGGGAGAGGGATTTAGGGACAACCAGCGCGCTTCTGGGAGAGAGAAATGTATGACTTTGGAAGGAAGAATACATGGGGAGGAGACTGTATGGGAAGACTCAGGAGTGCAGGGTGGGATGGTATGTGAGTTGAGGCTTTGATGTTGGGGAGGACAGGGTGCTGGACTGTCTCAAGGAGGCTGTGGTGCGGCCCCTGCTCAGGAAGCCATCATTGGACATTGACGCCCTGGCCACTGTAACCTTCCTTTTTTAGGGAAGGTTATTGAATGGGTGGTGGCCTGGCAGCTGCAGGAGCATATGGACTGGATTAATTTTCTCAATCCCTTGCAGTCTGTCTTTCGTCCAGAATATGGCACGGAGACTGCGCTTGTGGCCTTGGTCGATGACCTCTCCCGTGAGTTGGACCGGGGTCATTCGATCCTGTTAGATCTCTCAGCTGCATTTGATACCGTTGATCATGAGTTGGTGGTGACTTGGCTGTGGGATCAGGCAGGGATCGGCGGGACCTGCATCCCATTCTCGTCTTTGGAGGAATCGCTCTCCTCCCTTTCGTGTGAGGCGGATGTCTCCTCTCTCTGGTGCTGCTTCATATGTTCCCAGAGAGTCTGTCTCATCTAGTCTGTAGTAAGTTCAGATGGGGCTATCCCCCTTTTGTTGCATTCCTTCCTCCACAAGCTGTTCTTTTTTCATGTTCTTTAGTCCTTTAATGATAGGGGCCATTTTTGTGCGCTTTCCTTTTTCTGTCCCTACCCCTGAAATCAAGACTAAAATAACAAACTGCACACTCTGTTCAAAGATCTGCTTATTTTTCCTCAGAGCTGAGTTCCAGACGGTCACTGGCAACTTACTCTCTCCAGATATGGGATTTACTCCCCTCCGAGGATACCAGTCGCCTGGCTATCCTCCTCTTATGCCTGTCTATACAGTGGTACACAAGTCTGAGCGTAACCTTTCTTGATGGGTGCCACTGTCATGGGTTGGAGGTCTGCACCCCGACTTTACCGGGTTTGAGTGACTCAGTTTCCCTCGCGTACAGCCCACTTGAATCAGTTTTCTCTGGCTGATTCAATCCTGAAGCAGGGACAACACCTTTGTCACTCAAGGGCCTGATCCTTCCCGTTTACAGATTCTTTATTCTCTGGGTTCGCCAGTGTTGAGGCACTGGGGCTCAGCGTGTTTCCCAATGTCACACCAGACACTGCTTCACAATAAAGAAGTTAGTTTATTGATTACATAAGCAAGATAGTTGATACAGAGTGGTAACTAGAAATCAAAGGTAAATATAACACATTCCTAATCTATACTGGTTGAGTTCCTAGATAAGAATCGTACCCTACAAAGGGCCATAAGTTCTGGTTCCCCCTCAGTCAGTGATGTAGGTTGACTGGGTGCTGGTTCTTAGAGAGTTTAAATCAAAGTCCCCTTTCTCAGTTCATGGCTTGCTTGGCTCAGCCTTCCTGGCTGCAAAATGTTGAGTGAGTTCCCAATAGTCCTTATCCCCAGTGGGGTACAACTCTCCTTATATCCTTGGGGTAAAACCCCTCGTATCTTCTCGAGGCTTCTAGAATTCCTTTTGTTCTCTCTATCAGCTTTCTGTGTCTGCTTGCATGTAGGCAATGGCTGCCTGCATTAGCATTTAAATGTCTCTGGCTATCAGTCTGGGGTGAATCCACATCTGGCAATTTCCCTGGATTTCCCGTTTCTCCTTTCACAGTACATGAATTGAGTTTTACAGGTCTCAATTGTAACATTACATAAATGTTGAACCTTTTGCTTTACATATTTATTAGGCTTGTAGCCTACGCCAGTATCACACGTATGTGACCTTATTTTCCTTTGTGACATTGTTCCTTTGTGACATTGTTCTTTCCTGGCTGGGAGAACCCAACGTGTGGTCCTGGGTGATTCTTCATCTTCTCCCTGAGGCCACAGGTGTGGAGTCCTGCAGGGTTCTATCTTGTCCCCTCTCTTGTTCAGTGTGTATATGCAGCCTTTGGGGGAGGTTGTCAGGGAGTTTGGTGTACGGTGCCATCAATATGCTGATAGCACCGAGCTATATCTCTCCTTTTCATCTGACTCAGCACTCTCGATGCTTACCACCCAGTATTTGATGGCTGTGGGGGATTGGATGAGGGTGAGCCATCTGAAGTTGAATCCCGAGAAGACGGAGGTGATGGTTGTGGGGAAGGCTGGGGGAGTGGTGGCCCCCATCATTGATGGGGTCCGTCCTGCCCTGGTAGGAGTCTGAGGTTCAGAGTCTGAGGGGGTGGGGTGTTGAAAGGGCATTTTGCCAATTACATCTGGTGCATCGGCTTTGGATGTATGTCTCGGACTCGGATCT
Source organism: Sphenodon punctatus (assembly GCA_003113815.1). Lineage (NCBI taxonomy): Eukaryota > Metazoa > Chordata > Lepidosauria > Sphenodontia > Sphenodontidae > Sphenodon > Sphenodon punctatus. The sequence continues at coordinate 5,430,994 of QEPC01014420.1, read as the reverse complement.
GGCCATGATCGTCCATGCTTTTATTACCTCGAGACTGGACTACTGTAATGCATTCTACATGGGCCTACCCTTGGTGCTGGTTCGGAGACTGCAGCTGGTGCAGAACACGGTGGCCCGCCTCCTAATGGGGACGAGCTGTCGCGAGCACATTACATCGGTGCTTTGCTCTCTGCACTGGCTGCTGATAGTCTTTTGGACCCAATTCAAGGTGTTGGTGCTGACTTTTAAAGCCCTAAACAGCCTGGATCGGCTCCTGCAGTCAGCTAGCGGCGCCCTCCTTGAGGTCCCCCAGGTTTCTTGTGTGTCGACCTTGTGGAGGGCGTTCTCTGTGGCTGCACTGTGGCTGTGGAACTCCCTCCCATTGGAGGTCCGCCTGATTACCAACCTCCCCTTTTTCCATCGACAATGTAAGATCTGGCTGTTCCACCGTGCCTTTCGTGAGGGAGATGGGTTGGGTTGGGTTAGGGTGGGTGGGGGTTAATTTGTTTTATTGGAGTTTTTAACTGTATTACTGTTGTTTTATTGTTTTAAATTGTTTTAATATGTTGTTAGGTGCCCCGAGATGGTTTGAGCAGGAGGGGGCGACATACAAATAAATAAATGAATAAAATGTGTGATTTATTTGTATATCAGGTGTGCAGAGAGAAAAAAAAGTGTTCGTTTTTAGATTCATTTTCATTTCTAAATTCACATTACTTTGTTGTTGTTTTAGTTATTCCCATTAGTTTTTGTTTTTATTTTCTGTTTCCATTGTTTTCAATTGAAAATGCATGTTTAGCTATAACTTCTTCATATTTTATCCAATGTACACAAACGTTGGAGAGGTTGTTTCCCTTGTTTAAGAGAATATGTATACCAGAGTACAGCACAATTGGATAAAGGGTTCCAGTGTTATAAACAATTTAATTCTGTAGTTTGAAGACACATTTCCAACTGTAACGTCTTTGTATCCCACGCAGTTAGGATCACGGTAAGGGATAATCTCTACCAAATTTCAGAAAGATTTGAGACAAAGGGTTTCTATTTTATAAGCAAACTTTAATTTTGTCATTTCCGGACACATTTCCTTGAGAAACAGCTTTGTTTTCCATCCTATTTGGACATAGTGTTCCCCTCTCCCAAGGAATCATCCATGTCAAAGTTAAGAAAGATTGGATAAAGGGTTCTGATTTTATAAGCATAAGCAATATTACCTAGACAAAAAACCTTCAGTTTAAGAAGCTTGTTAAGGTGGCATTACAAATTATACTCAAACGTTAACATGACAGTAAAATTGTATGTTAAGCAAACTTTATTAAATATCAGACCAATCTATACATTTTTCTTTTCTTAGTCATTAATAATAAAAAAATGACTTCACTGAAATTAAGCTGCATATATGTGGTATGGTGAGTGAACAATACTTGTACATGATGAGGAATGCATACAGTTTAATTTCAATGAAGTCATAATTTTTTTTAATTAATGAATAAATGTTCCTCAGCTTGGCAGAAGGTTAACCTCACTATGCCCTCCCCTCAAAGCCATCCTGAGTTCCTGATTGGTATAGAAAGCTTACACAGCATGTCCAAATAATGACGTATCAGAGGGATTCTCCTGTGTTAGAGTGTATGCAATTGGACAGAGAAGAAGTCACACATGGTTCCCCGTCCCTTCTGACCCCCTTCTGAATACAGCAAGGCACAGACAATAAACATGAATGCACGTCCCTATTTGTATTGGGTTTTAGTATTATGTTTTTATTGCATTGAGCTGCCCTGGCTCTTGAATTAAGAGTCATGAGTTAAGAACTCAACCCCCAACCTATATTTTTTTTAAAAGTCATGCTTTTTATGCTAATCTCATGGTTTTCACAGCCAGACTCTTTGTTTTTGTAAGCCTGGGGTTGGGAGTATTGAGTATATGTGGTGTTAATATGCAATCTTTGGTATGGCAGGAGGGGAGAAATATTTTAGATGAACCCTTTTCCCACTCTGATCCATTGTCACCCAGAACTGCCATCCTTGCAGTACACAGAATTAGTATCTTGTATTTTATACAAAGGGAATGTAGGGCTCTGCTAGTGAAGACTTGGGAGAAGAGCAGCTACTAGCATCTAACACAATATAGAGTTTTTATTATTACACTATGGATGAATTATTAATACATTCTGCTAGGTCAAATTTACATTATTTTAAAAACAATCTCATGATTTTTTCACTAATCTCATGATTTTGGTAGCCAGATTAATTAATAAATAAATTAATTATGCTATGTTCAGGATTAATATAGAGTAGTAGTGTGTAGATTAAGCAAATCTGTAATGGTGCTGTGAATTTTGGATTAATCCATAATTGCGATTTTCATATAGTTACAGATTAATCCAAATCTGTAACTCCAATCCCTAGTATATAATAGTTGCAGTAATGTTATGATGAGTGTTTTAGGTGAAAGAGAAAAGAGTATGTGCTGTTGGGGGCTTTTCTGGGTTCAGTTCAATTGTGTTACAAGATTAATAACCCTAACTGCTTCATAACAAACTTTTAAAATGTGTTAATAGTCCCATAATGCATTTGTTTCGTGCATTTTAAGATGATATAAAACAACCCAAATTAAAATACCAAATTTATAAACAGAAATTACAAGAAACCTTTCCCTATGTACTCCCCAGTTTTATTTGTAGTGAAAAAGACTTAAATGAATTTTTGCACGTGGCTGTTTTTTACCAAAGTGTTCTTTTTACTTAAAACTTGTATTCTCCCCGCAAACACATTTCCAAAGGGTTAGGATAGCCTGTGGATGGGTTTTTTTCCGTTTTAAAATCTCACCCTGAATGAGTTTTGTAAATATTCAATCTTGACTTCAACTTGCATTGCAGTGTCATCAATTATGACAGACTGCTGCCTCTTCCCTGTGCTCTTCATCTTTTCCCTGTCAAAATGCACCCTTTGGCAGAATATTTTTCAAGGGCTAAATGTACACACACAAACTCTCTCTCTCTCTCTCTGGAAACTTGTGCAATTTCTCCTCCCCCTCCCACGCACCTGTTGGGAAGAAGTCTTGTCCTCCCATGTGCCTTTGAGAAGGAAGGCTCAAGGGTTAGGCGCGGCAGTGTCCCATGGGCAAGAATACATTAGGGTGCATATGCTGGTCCGTTGGCCCATCTGGAGCTTTAAGCTCCAGATGGGAGGGGGGTTGAGAGGAGGTCCTCCTTTCCTGCTCCTTTAAATGAAGTAGCAGAGTGCATGGGTAGGCAGATTTGTTGGGATAGACGCCGAAGCACCCACCCACCCACTTGGACTGGCACTAGGAACTCTGCTGCCTTCCCAGCCTTTATCGGGGCTGGGAAGGATTTTTTCCTTCACCAGGCTGATCGGCAGGGCCTAACGGCAGGGCTTTTTCATCTTCCCTCTAGCGTCATCACCCTTTGTTATAAATTCAGTAACTGTGAAGTACGTTCATCTGGGGTGTGCAATTTTGTCACAACTCGGAGGTCAAGGCTTGGTAGAGGCACAGGAAATTGAATGGCAATTAGGAATTCAGATTGAAGCACCTCCTTATGAGGTGAGGGTCGGAGTTGCTGCTGATCAGGGGAAGTGCGACGCACAGCTTTGGCTCCAACTCTGGCGGGCTTGGTTGCTCTGGCTATGTAGGATAGCACTGATCCCTAGCTGGGGCGTGTGGCCATGCCTCTTTCTGGGCGCTGACATAGGAGGTCTTGGTTGGACATTAGTGGGCAGTGGTGTCCGCCAACAGATTACTTTGGTTTGCTGAACCTGGTGTGTGTTTGGGGGCAGTTTGGTGGTGGTGTTTATGGTTTCCTCCCTTTACCAGACTGAGGTTAGTCCGCCGGGAGATGGATGCAGAATGTTCAACATTTCTCATCCTGCTAGATCTCTCGGCTGCTTTTGACACCATGGACTATGGGCTGCTGTTGAGGCGGCTGCGTGACCTGGGGGGCCTGGATGGGACCGTTCTTGAGTGGTTCCATTCATTCCTCTCGGGGAGAAGCCAGCGGGTGGTGCTGGGGGCTGAGACATCGTGCCCCTGCGCCTTATCATGCGACATTCTGCAGGGTTCTATTCTGTCTCCATTATTATTTAATGTTTATATGCAGCCCTTGGGGGAGGTCATGAGAGGGTTCGGGGTGCGGTATCACTAATATGCTGATGATACTTAGCTGTACCTCTCCTTTTCAACTGACCCAGACCCAGCTGTCTCGTTGCTATCCCAGTGTTTGGAGGCCGTGACAGAATGGATGCGGCAGAGCAGACTGAAGCTCAACCCCGATAAGACGGAGGTGATGTTGGTGGGGAGAGTGAAGGAGGTAGTGGCCCCCCTGATTGGGGGGGGGGTTCGCCCTCCTATAGCTCAGAAGTTCTGTAGTCTGGGGGTGATATTGGACGCAGACCTCCGCCTGGAGCGGCAGGTGGAAGCAGTCACTAAGGTTGCCCTCCGTCAGTTGCATCTGGTGCGAAGGCTGCGTCCATTTGTCTGCAGCCTGGACCTGGCCTCCCTCATCCATGCCTTCGTCACCTCGAGGCTGGAGTACTGCAACGTGCTCTACATGGGACTTCCCTTGTTCCTGGTTCGGAGGCTGCAGCTAGTGCAGAATGCGGTGACCCATCTCCTTACAGGGACGGGTCATCGGGAGCACATTACACCTGTGCTCCGGACTCTGCACTGGTTGCCAATAGCGTGCCGAGCTAGATTAAAAGTTTTGACGTTGATCTATAAGGCCCTTTACAGTCTGGACCCCTCATACCTCGGGGACCGCCTCACTATCTGCGCCCCAGAGCGGCTCCTTCGGTCTGCCGGGGGTGCCTGGACCACAATGGAGAGGGCATTCTCGGTGGCTGGGCCGCGCCTTTGGAACTCCCTTCCGAAGGAAGCTCACCTGGCCCCAAGCCTGTTGATATTCCGGTGGTATTGTAAAACCTGACTGTTCGCCCAGGCCTTTGGGGTGGGGGGGGAGTGGGTTACGTTTTTTATCTCCCCTACCCTGTTTATTGTCTATTGTTTTAATGTATCCCGGGGCCCTGTATTTTTGATGTATTTTAAATTGTTTTATATTTGTTTTTATGTATATTTTATTGTTGGAAGCAGCCCCGAGCTGTTGTCAGGAGGGGTGGGGTATAAATTTGAAAAAATAAATAATAAATAAAGAGTTGTGGCCATGTTTGACCCAATTAACTGTGTCTGTCACCTTTTTTCTTGCTGTGGGGACAACTGTTTCTTGTACTTATTTCCCCCTCATCCACATTCCGCTGGATTGCAACTGCATGATTCTTGTGAGGTTTTTGGGGGGTGGGGTGGGATGGGATAGAAACAAGTAGAAGCTTGAGAGAGGGAACTACATTACATACATGTTGCAAATTAACAATAAAAAGAAGCGGAAAAATTGCTGTCCAACAATAGATCATTTGGGAGATAGTTTTGTACTTTTTTTTGGCCGGGGGAGGTTGGTGTTCCATCTCACTTCCCCATACATTTCTAATTGCCACCTAGATCATGATCCCAGCATCCAACAGTAGATGAATAATTTGTTTCTAAGGCTACAACATTGGTTTTAGTCTGCTGAGAGCTACTCCCAAAAGACTACACAGCAGTGGCAACTTTTGTTATCCCCCTCTTCTGAACACAAGGATTATGAATATTTAGGTTGCTCCCCACTCCCAGTCTTCTAAAAGGATGAAGTCACTGGCAACTCGGTCAGGATCTGGTCCAGCTGCAGAACAAACATTCACGTGGCCCCGATGGGGGGAGGGCGGGGAGCCATACAAACTTGCAGCTGGCCCTGGCCCTGCACTGCACCCAGCGTTCTGCCTCCCATGATGGCAGCCATGGTGGCCAGTCATGATGGCACTCCAGGCCAGGAACAGCAGGCTATCACTTGTGATAGCCTGCTTTGACCCAGTTGGGTGGGCCATTTCCCGGGCATGTTGGTGGCTAGCCCAGGCTGTGATCCTGGAGGTCTCTGGGATCACAGCCTGGAATAGCCACCAACATGCCCAGGTGAAATCCGGGGCAAACATCTGGACTGCCCCCAATAAATGTGACGGTCACCCATGGGCCAACACAGGGCAAAGTGGACCTAAGTGGACTATGGGCACATTTGTTAAACCCAAAAGGTGGTACCAAGTCATCCTGCAAGGCTTTGCTCTGGCAAAGGGATCACTCTACCAATAATAAAATCGCTGTGCATAGTTTTAAAGACCTCATTTACTATTAGTTCTGAGATTCAAAGTTTTAGTTTATATAAAGAAGAAAATGCAATACTGTATATACTTTTTCCTACCATTGTTAAATCTGTAGATGTTTCCCATTAAGTGTGTATGCCATAACACTGTTGCCAAATTAATTTCTAGGAATCAACAAATAAATGTATTGGTCTCCCCTTTCCATTAGATCACCCTCATCTCCACTACTTACTCAAGACTTCACCTTACCACATGATGTATCAGTTTGTGCCTTCTGAGGCCAGTATTTTAATTTTTCCTAGTAGGAAAGAGAGGATATAAACTTTTAAGCTTGTTTACATAGATGTTTTTCTGTGTGCTGAAAAAAAGACTGTTTCCTGTTCTAGAAGTTCACATTTGTTACAAATCATTGGGACAAGGAAATGATTTGAAATGGATATGCTGTGAAGTTTCCTTTTGCTCATCCCTGTGATCTTCCACATCTGGGAGGCTTACAATACCGTCTGATTTTTGGAAGGGTGGATAATGTGCTTCCATAGAACAGGAGCGTGGTATTTAAGTTACAGGGAACTGGAAGACTGGACTTGTGTTTTATTTGTGGTTCAGTCCCAGAAATTTGTCTGACCGTGAGCAGAATGAGTATGGCAAACCTTAGTTTACAGAAAAGTTGTGAGTCTTAAAGTTAGTAGAGCTTGGAGGTCCTATGAGGCAATATAAGTGGGGGAAATGTTGCTCCTGTAGAAGTGTAGTTTTGAAAATAAAGTTGAAGAATGGGAAGGATTAGAATAGTCCTTCGCCAGCCAGCAGTGGAGGCAAGCGGGCCCTTTGTCATGCTCCTTGAAGGAGTGAAGCAGGAGAAGAGGGTTGCACTTTTTGCCAGTCCACCAGAAAAGAGTACATGGAAGGAAATCCCTTTGCAAGGGGCAGGGAAGAGAGAATTCTGAGTGGGAAGCCCAGGACATGACCAGGGTTGCTACAGCAACCAGGGCTCTCATGTGAACAAAACCGTGCGAGAGCAGGAGATCTGCCTTCCGACAAAGGAGGAACTTGAGAAAATCCGTGGCTCCAACCTCATTCTGAGGAAGGAGCTTTGAAGAGCAGCACTCTCCCTGCAGCACTGTGGGTTGGTCACTTGGAGCCAGGAAGGAATTTTTACGAGCACTCTGATTGGACTATTGGATGCTCGGTTTTCACCTTCCTCACAGTATTAGCTTATATTTGACTTGATTGGAACTTTCTGTTTAACTAAGGGAGTTGGTGATCATTGTCTGCTGGAATATATTGTCGCACTCTTGCACAGGCCCTGTACTGTTAGCATGTTTTAGTAGTAAATAAGTTAAATTGGAGTCAATTCCATAAGAGATGGGGAGGAGACACCTGCTGGAAAATCAGGGCACAGCAACCGCCGGGGTGGCATTCCTGGGAGGGGTGTCTCATGAAGGCAGTTAGGGACAGGCACGGTCCCCAGCTTTCAGGCACCTGACTCCTTACTCCAGTCTGTAGAGGACATTGTCCCTTTTAGCCACACTTGCTGGGCCTGGAACAAAGGGGAGATGTTTGTATTGATAAGAATTGGGGCTGGCAATGGAGGGCACATCCAAGCCAGTCCCCCGACAGTTATGTTTAACTGGTTATTGGTTGTCTGTACTGGACCCAAATTCATCATTCTCGATGTAACCAAGCCAAGCGCGTGCACCTGGGACCTCGCATCTCCGTGAATGTTACACTCCTAGTCTCTTCCTCTGTTCCCCTTCCTTCGTCTCCTCCCCCCCGCCCCTCCCGTCTATCAGGCTGTAAGCCCTAGGGCAGGGACTATGTCTTTTCCATTAAAGCGCCACTGCCAGGTATATTGCTGGCACTATATAAATGCTTATTATTATTATTATTATTATTATTATTATTTATTAATAATAATTCATTGCCTGCAGCAATTAGCCCACCAGCCTATTTTTATTTCAATTAAAGAGCGCAGCTGTTAAAAACTGAATACTTTGTCCTGCTTTCATTCTGGATGTGCTGACAAAAAGTGATTGACTTTCTTCTACGACTATTTAAAAACTTTTCTAACTTACTTCAGATTAGAACATCTGGTCTGTTCTCTGGTTTACATTCTCTCCTTCATATGTACATGCAAGTCCCATTATTGTCAGTGGGAGTTTTGTGTTTGCATCGCGAGAGGAGACTAGACCCCTGTGTATGTAATGATATGTTAGATAGCTTCTTGTGGCTCTGTGTATGATTCTTGATCTATTGTGCCAGAGAAATACAGCATGAGAGAGTGCTGCTGTCATTTTCAATAGGAAGTGAGAACTTTAAGAGCCAGAGAACTGTCCTCTTTTTTGAATAGCACTTTTGCTGCATGAAGTGTAATTTATTTTTATCACAGCGGGCACAAAAGCTTCCAGGTTTTCATAAGAAAAAATGAACCATAGAGTGCCCATGTCGATTGAGCAATCATTTGAAAACTTGTAAGATCAAAACATAAAACTTCCGCAGTGCAAAGTATTGGGTTTTTTTTGTTACAACATTTTATTTTAAATCTCGGTCTTCATTAACATTTTAGTCATCTATAAAACAGGGATTTGTTCTCCGTAGTTTCTGGACTGTCTTGCAGTAGTGCATGGCCTTCAGATATAGTAACAGAAACTTCTGCAGACAGGGCTTCCAAATTACTTTCCAAAATATATTTTTAAAGATTTTTTTTAAACTCTGCAAATATGTGTCCGTACCAAAGGTAAAATTTGATGACGAAAATTGTTTGTACAGACAGACAGACAGACACATCACACACACACACAGAGAATTAAAATAAAGCAAGCCCCATTATTAGTTGTACAAGTTGTCAGTTTGATTAGTGAACCAGTTGCCTCTACCACTTCTGTGAGAACACTACATCATTAAATGATGTCCATTCTTAAATGCAGAAACCCTGTATTGTTTCTTTTAGTGCATAATTGGACTGTCTTTTAATACAAGCAGAGGCACTTGTTTGTGAATATAAACCCTGCACCTCAACAGGTCAGGGAGATAGTAAAAACCTGTTGTTTGGCTTTGTCTTGACGAATAATGGAGTCGCTAATCTACTTGATCTCTCAGAGTAAGATAAAGAAGAAAGTGAGCGATGCATACATTTCAAAGATGGAAGGCACTTGTAAAAGCAATTTCTTTGGAGGGAAAAAAAACTAGAGCAAAGGCTGTTGGAAACCTTTTAATTAGTACTAATTACCTCAGCAGAAAACGTTGGAGGCTTGAAAGGATTTGTGTCAGCAAGTGAAAGATCAAAGATTGTGGCGCTCGCATTTTAATCTGTTGGCTATAAAAACGAATAAGGGGGTGGTAATGGGGCCCATGAGAATGACAACCCAGGTGGTTGAGACCTTAATCCCTTCTTTGCTGCCAAAGCCCGAGGCCTAGTTCCAATTACATAAGAAGATGATTTAATTTTTGCTTTAATTTTAAGAAAAATTAAGGTTCCCCCCCTCCCCTTTATTCTTCAGTAAGGAGAAGGAGAGGTTTTCATGGACAAATTCTTGTTGATTTATTTCTTTAAATGTTTTAAATTCAAACATTTTCTTAACACATTTTCTGTAAAAGGGCCAAAATGAGTTTATGAAAGACCATAAGGCAGCAAAGATACTTTGATGTGTTTTGTGGGAAGGAGTAGTTTAATATAGTCCGTTGGTGCAACTGTGGTACAGACATACATGGAGACCCATTGATCGGTTATTGCAAAAGTTACTTAGAGATATAGTAGCACAAAGAGTTAAGACCTGCTTTCTAAAGAGAATACCCTAAATGTTTTATGTCAGGAACACGTGCATGTTTTTTGCTATAGTTCCTTTCATGGGTACATCTATAAATGTTTCTTGAAATGCTGCTTCGTTTTGATGGCTTCTTCTGGTTAGGAATGTGCCACACAAAAAATAGAATTTCTACTGGGAGAGAATGAGCTCTTTTGTGTACAAATGGTGAGAGTATTCTCAGGCACCGGATAGATGAATTAATGCCCTGGAATCTTTTTGGACCACCTTGTTGCAAGAGCCAAGAGGTGTTTTTTTGTTGGTGTTTTTTTAAATGTTTTTTTAAACCTTCAAGGATATGACCAGCAAGCACACAACTCTTTTACTTATAATCCAGCACATGCGTGCATGTTACCTGCCAACCAGTCAAGAGGTCAGGTATTTTGAAGCAAAACATGCCTGGCTGTTTACCTCTGATGGTGTTAAAATATAGGTGAGAGAATAAGGGATGGAGATAGATCAAGAATTTGGGTAAGGTGCACCACAGATAATTGGTCTCTGTATTTTGTGTGTCATACATTCATTGCCTGATAGAAATTATGAACAAAATCATTAAATAAACTGGGGAGAATTCCATGTCTGAATGATATGTCCCTTAAAATACGAGTATCAAATTCTATAATACTTTACAATAAGGAAAGGTTTGCCCAATGCCTATATTTAATTAGCATCCTCCTGCAGTGTCATTATGGTGACCTACCATTCAGGGTGTTTTCAGACAAGATGTGACCCTGCATGGCCACCCAGGAGCCACAGAGCCAGTCACCCATCTGAAGGTGAAATGGCCGGATGTGTGCTCCTGTGAGCCATGGAGCACCTGCTCGCAGCCATGCATGGAGCTATGCGGGGAAATCTGGAGTGCTCTGTGCAAGGCCAGCCAAATGTTTGGTGGCCACCTCCGTAGCTTGGGTAGCCACGCTGGGAGCTGCCTGTTTGAAGTGCTCCCCACTCACTCCACCTGCCACTCAGCTTCCATGGACCCCCCCTCCCTTCCCCCCATCGCCTTTCTCATGTAAAAACACCCAAGTCTTTTTTTGATTTCGTGTGAAAACCCCCAAGTCTTTTGGATACTTAAGCTAACTCTCCTTTGCTTTTTTTGTTTTAGTTTTTGTATCCCTTGGGAGTTTCTCCTTCCTTACAGCCCCTTTTGGAGCTTTATATCTTCCTTGCTATAGGAGGGCAGGGTTAATGAAAGTGAGACTTCTATTTGAGGAAGATGCATTTCAGCACACAATTACCACGATTCCAGGTGGAACACCCAGCATCTTTGCTTAAGCTGCTGGGAGTTGCTTTTGACTAATGCTGGAGATGCTTATTATTTCAGTCACCACTTTCCCCTAAAGTGTTGTACTAATTACACCTGCGCCTTTCAGGTAGTAGTGTAGAGAAATGCAAATGGGTCATTTTTCACCATGCCTCTTCCTCCATGAAGATGCCCAAGTCAGTCTCCGCAAAGATTAGTCCATGATCCGGTTCATCATATTCAGCTTTTTGCTCCCCAACCCCAATGTGTAAATGAAAGGTTTGTTTTTCCAGCTGTATTTGCTTGTGTAATGGTGTGCTCATCTAAAATGTTTCATTCACTTTTTGAGAGATGCATATGATGTGAAGTTTGAGTAGTACCCATTTGTTATGATGCCTCTGGATGCCAATTTCCCCATCATTTTCTCAATCTCTACTCCATTTCACCAAGCGCATGCAGAGATGCATATTTTAAGGATGGTTCGCATATGCTGTATAATGTGTCCATAGGTGACCATACCATCTATCACTGGAGGGAAGAAAAAGTGCATTAGAGTCTCTTGTCCATCCTTCTGCCATTACATGATTGTTCCCCACAGTTTTCTTTCTAAGGCTTCATACAGTCCGGTTTTAAATGTACTTACTGATTAATAATGTAGTGCCAACACACTGACAGGAGGACAGCATATAACATTCTCTGTGATCTGTCTCTTTCTTTCTTTTTAAATGACGTAGGAGCTGAAGAGGAGACACTGGTTGTCAATCATGTGCATTCCTGGGAAACTTTAATTATTCTCATCACACAGTGTGACAATCTTTGTCATTCTGTGAGACGTGTTCTAGAATGTTGTTTTGAGTCCAACCAGATTCACTATTAGACACCTGCTGCTTCTGTTGCTGCAGTCATAAGGTCATATTATTTCTTTGTTGTTACACCTCACTTTAAAGGTTAAATAATAGAAATCCTTCAGTAAGGTTGAGTGCTCTTTGGAACTTTTTAGCAGACCTTTTTATTAAGTCATTCAGGTAACTTTCAAATACATTCACAATTAGTGAAAGCAATTTATTTTAAAAGGCACAAACTGGCCATATTAAAATGGAAAAAAGAATAAAGGTTTTCCTCTTGTCACTGAAGAGAGGGAATTAAGCGTAACTGAGCTGCTGATCCTGCAAATATTTTTCCAAGCCACAGAGGTGGCCATCCTACATTTGGCTGACCTTGAACAGAGCACTTCAGATCTCCCAGCACTGCTCCGTGCGTGGCTGTGAGCAGGTGCTCCGTGGCTCACAGGAGAGCACATCCGGCCATTTCACCTTCAGAAGGGTGGCCAGCTCCATGGCTCTTCGGTTACCATGCAGGGTCACATCTTGTCTGAAACACCCTGAGTGGTAGGTCACCATAATGACACCTCAGGAGGATGCTAATTAAATATAAGCAAACTTTTCCTTATTGTAAAGTATGTATAGAATTATATAATCATATTTTAAGGGACATATCATTCAGACATGGAATTCTGAGACTCCTCTTTATACATTAAGCTTGCCTGTACATTTTTTCAGGATCAGGACCCCTTAAATGATAAATGACCCCTTAAATCCACAAATGATAAATCATCACTACTGCAAGGCCATGTTGTGTAAAAGTTAAGATGCTTGCACAATCCTAACGAGTAAAGTGTTAGCTTTTGCAGGATTCGGTCCATGGCTAATATGCTAATAAGATTAGTGCTTCCCTCATTTAAAATGTACTTGTCTGCTGGGGTTGTGTGGGGATAACAAAGAGCAGAATGTGGCCTGTTGTTGGCATAATGTTGAGTAAGCTGCTACAGTATCCTTTTTTACAAGCCGGTTCAGCCATATTATGGGACTGTATATTTCTATCCCTGGTCTGTCTACTGTCATTCCTGTAACAAGGCTGGTAGTAGTGATAAGCTTCTGAACTCCAATAAAGGTGTAGTTGGGGGAGGGGAGCAGAGAAACAGAGATTAAAGTGTAACACAGATGCAGCCCCTAACAAAAGAGTGTGTGTAGTTTAATACTTCATGGTGGGAAATGTGTGCATAAGTATTTACAAGATCAGGGCATGGGAGTTCAGTACAACTATGTTAGTTGCTCTGATCGATACAGGAGGCCCTTGGAATTAAGTGTTTCCTTAAACAGAAAATGACGCACAAAAATAATTATCAAGGTATAGCAAAATATTAAAAACCAATATGTGAAATGTTGTCCTTTTGGAACAGATAAAAATTACAGGGCAGTATAGTAAGGAAACTCTCATATGGACTATAAATTTTGTTGAATTTGTACTTTATTGATACTACTTAAGAAATAAATGTAGAAATTTAGTGAATGGCTGTGCCCAACTGAAGTTTGGTTTTGGTAATCAGCAGTTGACAGATTTTAGAAGCTTACTGGTGCAACAGTTTATATGTTGAGACATAGTTATTCATTCTTCCTTGAGAAAGTGTGAAGTTTAAGTAGATCTTATCAAAAAATATTCCATTAGTGTGATGAAGCTCACTTCAGCACTTTATTAGATCTATTTAAATATGCATTAAGATATTGCAGGGACATATCAAATTGAGAATACTGTTCAGCTTTTAGAGAGAGACGAATATAGTGGCCGTTAAGTTTTAATTGTCTCTTATCTCCTGCTACCATGGCAATAAAAAATAAAAACTTTGTACAGAAATATTTGATATAATACATTATTTGCCAGGAATATTCTTAGTCAGCAAATCTGCAGAGGCAGGAGCATACATTTTCTGCTTTTCCATCATTTTAATATGTAAGCCGTATGCTTTTAACAATCTTTGTGTTTTTATTGTCTGCATTTAACAGCATTTAGAAATCGTTCTTCCTTTATGGCATTGTAAGCTGCTTGTTTGGAGGAGGTAGTGGTGAATTTCTTTCACCTCCACCACTGCTAAGCAAATTTGATAAGAAAATTAAAAGTTTGAAATTATTCATCTTGATCATTTGGCAACTACTCTGCAGCTAGAGTATTCTGCTGAGACTCTCATAACATGGTGTGGCCTTTAGAAGGGCGCACATCAAATATAGGCAGACAGCTCCTGTGTCTGGTAACAAAGACTGAGGAGGTCAATACTATCCCAACAGGCCTGAGCAGGTCAGTCAGAGGCAATGGTTAGAAATAAAATTTGGTGGTGGGGAGGGGAGAAAGGGGCCTGGGTCAAGTCCTGTTCAAAAAGTCAGCTTTGTCAAAAGCTTCAGTCACATTCTTACCTACAGGCAACCTCTGCTGATCCCAACTCATTAATCGAACTGGAGAGCCGTCTTGACCCTAGCTCCTTCCCTTTGAAGTGTGGTGTCCTCTGCAGCATGAGGAAATAATTTGCTGCCTGATTCAATGAGCCATCAGTAGAGCCAGCAGACCTAATGACATGTGAGAATATTAACCTCCTACCACGAAGAGCTGTGAATCTTGAGAGCAGTCCATAATTCACCCAGCACTCCTGAGCCTTACCCCATCCCCCCCCCTCTCTCTCTCTCTCTCTCTCTCTCTCACACACACACACACACACACACACACACACACAGAGTGAGGGAGAGGAAAGACCCTTTTATCATAAAACTTTATTTTCTTCAATAGCAGGAACCTTTCCTGAGCTGCCCAGTAATGAGTTACTTTCCATTTGCAGTTATAGAAAATTTATACTGAAAACCAGACATCCTCCTTGCATATAATCACTCCAGTTAAAATATGACACAGACTGCATAAGAGACACCAGGAAGATGGTAATTTGAATACTTATCCAAAAGAAGACTGTTTTGTGTTTATCTTCCATTCTCAAGGAAAAATAAAAAATAGTAAGAACTGAAGCAGCTGTTGTCTGTTGTGCCCCTGGTTAAATTGATTCTCCCACACAATGGTGGGGTTCATGGCCAAATATTGTATGTGTCAGCAGAATGGGAGCATAATATTAATGAGACAAACACCGTCGTAGAGTACAGAGGCCAAATGTGTTTTATTGAGGCTAAGGGCTGCCCTTTTGCAGCCCTTCAGTGTGTGGCCATTGGTACTGGAAGGATTGGGTATTAATTCACTAGAGAGTCGGCCACTTCTTTCATACTGAAAGTAAGGGAGTCCTCCTCCTGTGTCATTTCTAAGGGTCCGTGTTCACACATTTTTCCCACCGGCAGCAACAGAAAAATGTAGTGAATATGGGTCCCTGGTCCTCTTGTGCTGTGTGCATAGATTGACTTGAAGAACCAGCCACCCTAACTGGCTAATGACTCCTTTTGTTTGGGGTGAAGGTCCACCCTCACGTCTCCATTGTGCCACTTTGAGCCACTTCGAGCCACTTCTGGTCTGCCTCATTCACAGCTCAAAAGACTGTATAATGTAAACAGAAGCAAATGGTGCACAGGAGCTGGGCCTATTGGAGTTTTCTGGTCTAACTAGAATTTTGCCACACACTCTGTGGCCAAAATGGCCACTCAGAGGTCAGAATGATGAGACACAGGGTGAAAGATTCAAGGTCACTCAAATACTCTGTGCTCAGCCTGTCTCAGGGTCAATTCTCTACTATCTGAATCCAGAGCAGATAACCAGAGCTGTCAGTGGACTTAACCCAAGAGAGAAGTGAGGTTGAAATTGCAGCTTGTGGAAAGTTGGCTCTGCCTAGACCATTCTACTATGTCAGCTGTGTGAGTGCCCCAAGCCCAGAGAAGGACTCGCCCCACAAGACACTGAACCATAAAACTGCTGTAACTGAGTTGCATTGTGTTTCTTAATCAGGCTTTTTACTGTTACCCCTTTTTAAAGTGAAATTTGCTTCTAACTAATCTGACACTGTTGCTGGTCTATGTTATTGCTCTTGGTAGTTTTCTCCATGGAGGGGTGTGATCTGTCTTTCAATCTGTGCCTGATGCACTAAAGGGATCGTTCTTTGATCAGTCACCCCAGAGACCTGCTTAGCAATGGAGGTGTCAAGACAGTGAGCAAAGGGCCTACCATGGGCCCCAAACTAAGGCAGCAGGTTTCCTCACAGGTGCAAAGCAGATCCTGCTATCAGGTTGCTCCAATGATTTAACTTGGGAACTGTGCGTTCATAGCTGTTGCCAGGAAACCCTGGGAAAATCAAGTGCCCTCAACCCCTAGCAGACTGTAGGGTAAGACTGGAGCTCACACCTGCACTAGAACACTATGCAAGTGTTCAAAAAACAAGTAAACAAAAAATCCAACCCACTCCAACCCCAGCTGCCCAACAACCTCCCGCCTAATCCCTACCCAGCAAATGCTTTACTAAAAAGAAAGGTCTTGCACCACCTCTGAAAGATGCTCAGGCCTGGCCTCAGAAAAACCTCCAGGGGGAGGGAGTTTCACAACATTGGGGCAGCAACCGGGAACACCCTCCTGCGTGCCCCCATCGTACGAACAAGAGCGTTGCAGATAGAACCCACAGAAGGGCACCCCTGGCTGTCCGCAGGGGCTTGCCACAGAGCATGGTCTTTGGGATCCAGGATGCTGACCAGTGGTCTGTCCAATCTACCCCAGCATATTGTCTCCAACAGTGACCAGCACTGAATGCTTAATACGAGGTGTAGAAGATAGGGCAGATGTAAGAAAAGAATACTGAAATACTTAAGCGTCTTTCTCTAAATGGGATTTCTCAGACTTTGCTGGATGACTAAGCAAGACTGTATCATGGCTAAATATAATGTCATAAGAGTAAAAAGGGAAATTAATTCTTCTGGTCTTTTAATGACAAAATCACAAGTTTTCTTTGATGAATGTGGGACCAAGTGATGCTTGGGAGGAGCAAAATCAATGTTGGCAGGTACTTTTAAATTAAACCACTTCTGGATGACCACAATTCTTTCTAGGTTTGGAAGCCATCCTTTATGAGAGATTTATTGGAACGATG
Organism: Sphenodon punctatus; assembly: GCA_003113815.1. Lineage (NCBI taxonomy): Eukaryota > Metazoa > Chordata > Lepidosauria > Sphenodontia > Sphenodontidae > Sphenodon > Sphenodon punctatus. Next base: position 5,413,882 of record QEPC01014420.1, on the reverse strand, counting down.
TGTTTAGTAATTGGAAACAGATGAAGTTTTGTGAATGAGCAAACCTTTTGCAAGAATAACCTCTGAAGACACCATGGCTGATTCCCAGTAGAGCTTAGACCAAGTTACTGTGATTGGGGAGAGAGGAAAGGGTCATATCCTCTGCCAATTAAGTTAATGGTAAAACTTCCATTGACTTTATTTATTTAATTTATTTAAATTTTACCCCGCCCATCCCAAAGACTCAGGGTGGCTTACAAAAAGCATAAAACACAAGTAAAGACATTAAAATACAAGTAAACAAAAACCCCTACTCGCTCAACTGCCCAACAACCTTCCACCTAATCTCTATCCCCGTCCGGCAAATGCTTTACTAAAAGGAAAGGTCTTATACCACCTCTGAAAGATACTCAGACAAACCTCCAGGGGGTGGGAGTTCCACAGTATTGGGGCAGCAGCTGAGAACACACACACACACACCCTGTGTCCCCTTGTCATACGGGCAAGAGTAGCAGATGGAACCCACAGGAGGGTACCCCCCCCCCCAGCTGACTGCAGGGGCCTTAACGGGGCATTGTAGGAAAGGCGGTCTTTCAAATATATGGGACCCAGGCCATTTAGGGCTTTAAAGCTCAAAACCAGCACCTTGAATTGTGCCCAGAAGACTATAGGGAGCCAGTTCAGACTGCAGAGTCCTGCTGTAATATGCTCCCAGTGACGTGACCCCGAAAAAAGGCAAACCACCACATTCTGCACCAGCTGCAGCTTCCAAACAGTTATCAAGGGCATCCCCACGTAAAGTGCACTGCAGTAATCTAGCCTCAAGGTGATGAAAGCATGGATGACAGTGGTCAAGTCTGAATCAGAGAGAAATGGCCGCAGCCTCCTCACCAGATGAAGCCATTTTTAATGGTGGAAGATTGTCCTGAATATATAGCAAGAGCGTTATTACAATGTGTTCATGTTTTTTCTTTTTGAGGTTCATTTAAGTTGTTAACTCATCTGTTAACACTGAAACATTGAGAGAGATTCTAATGCTACATCTGTAACACTCCTCCCATCATGCCTGACAGTCTATTATTCGTCCGCACCTCTGGCGGCTGGTCACAAAGGCCAGTCTCCTGCTTGCCTCTCTCTGCTTCATCTTTTTTATTAAGTTTATTAAAACTGGTCAGATTATACTTTCTTATGGTACAGGCTCTGCTTGGTCCATTCATTATGGTTTCTTATCTTGGCAGGCAATCTGAATTGAAAGGCAGCTAGTCCATTATGCACATATGAAGCCCATCACTCCTTCAGCAACAGCCAATTCATCAAACATTTATCTTTTGCCCTCTGAGCAGTGCGTCAATTTGCTTGTCACTCCCCAGCCTTGGTTGTTGTGGAAGATGGGAGAAAAATTACTTTTCTTTCCCCCTTCTCACCACACTCTTGTAGTTGAAAATGGGTTTTGCACTGTCTAACTCTCTCTCCTCCCTCCGTTTCTATACAAAAAGGGGATGGGTCAGACTACTGTATGAACTGCAGAATGACAGCATGCTTCAAAATACAGTAAGAATTTCATTATGGCACTGCCTTTGCACTTCTGGTTGTCCACATTTCCATTAACCCCCCCCTGATTTCAGAGGCTTATAAGCAGAGCTGAATCCCAGTGCTCAAAGCTCCATAGCCTGTCTACATACATTTAATATATATTTGTATAAAATATATAATCAAAAATAATATATAGTCTTTGGAGAAAAGAAAAAAATTCACAGATTTTTTTGTCATTTCATAGTCCAAAGCGGCGTTCCTTGCATTTGCAGGTTGAGGTGGTATCCGGTGGGTTTCATTTTAAACAGAATTTGAGAAGCATTTGTATTGTGATCAGATTCTTTGTTGGAGATGATTAGGAGACAATTGACGTACATTGTTTTTTTGTTTTTGTTTTTAAAGCCTAACCTTGATTTTACTGTAAAACTAGGGCCCAAAACAAGTAGAATAGTAATTATTTATGAGTATTTCCAAATAGTTGAGGATTGGGCTCAAGTTTCTGGCAGCTCCTCAGTCAGTTCTTGGTACTCAGTATGATGGTGCTACCGCAGTATGTATTTATATTTTATTTTAATAATTTATAAGCCACCCCCCTCCTGCCCAATGGCAGCTCGGGGTGCTGTACGATGAATAATAAGAACATAATATTAAAAAATATAAAAATACAGTATTAAAAAAATGTATAAAACAGATTTATAAAACAAATGAGGCCCGAATAACCCAGTACCCCCACCTCCAAAAAAAAAAAAATTCCCACCCACTACTCAACCCTCTCACCGAACATCTGGCAAAACAGCCAGGTCTTACATTGTCTGTGGAAGGAGGGGAGGTCTGGAGAGAGACAACCTCCACCTGGACGGAGTTCCACAGCTGAGGTGCGGCGACCAAGAATGCCTTCTCAAATATAGCCACCTGGGGGTCCTCCAACCCTGTCCGACCACAGGGGCCGATTCAGGACATGAAAGGTAAGATGGTCCCACAAGTACGTGGGGCCCAGGCCGTATAGGGCTTTAAAAGTAATAACCAACCACTTGAAGAATATAGGCAGCCAGTGCAGTGAGTGGAGCACTGGTGTTACGTGCTCACAGCGGTCCATCCCCATCAGGAGGCAGGCTGCGGCATTCTTCAAGTCGTCACCAACGGTAGCCCCACGTAGAGTGCATTGCAGTAGTCCAGTCTCAAAGTGATGAATGCATGGATGTCGGTGGCCAGATCGGCGCCTGAAATATAAGGATGAAGACGACGAAAGCACTCCTCGCCACAGTGCCACTTGGGCATCCAGGCGAAGCTGTGAGTCAAGGAGCACTCCCAGACTCCAAACCTGAGGGACCAAGGAGGGGTGCACCCCATCAATGATGGGGACCTCCACTCCCTCTTTGCCCCTTCCCACCAACATCGCCTCCATCTTATTGGGATTCAGCTTCAGACAACTCACCCCCACCCAATCCCCCACTTCAGCCAGACACCAGGTAAACACCAAGACCATCTGGGTCAGATGAAAATGAGAGGTAAAGCTGGGTGTCATCAGCATATTGATGGCATCCAACTTCAAACTCTCTCACAATATCGCCCGAAGGCTGCATGTACACATTGAATGGGAGAGGGGACAAAATAGATCCCTGCGGAACTCCACGCATGAGATCCCAGGGGGCTGACATAAAATCCCCCAATACCATTCCATCTGAGTCCAATCTTTCACTTCCTTTTCAAAGCTCTACCTGGAGAGCTACTAGAGCAGTTGCTAGCTATGCCTATCTACTTGGTCATATAAAGAGTAAGTTAGTGCCCCCTGAAAAGGCTCTTCTGGTGTGACGGGATGTTCTGGTGTGGTTCAGCTGCTCTACTCTGCTTTGGGACAGCTGTGCCACGAGTCCTAGCTCCTATGCTGCTCTCTGCTTTCCAAAACCACCTCCTAATAGCTAGCATATAAACAGGGCTGGCCCGAGGGTTTGTGAGGCCATGCGCAAAGTCTTGGTGTGGGGGGATAATTTGCATAATTAGACCCCACCTAATTATGTAAATGTGTAAATTTACATAACATTTACTCCCGCTGGACAGGAAGGATTCCCATTCTCCATCCCTCTGAGCAGTCATGGAGAAGCATGGCCTCCTCATGCTTCTTACCCCACCCCACCCTCGTTTGGCACCCCTTGGCTGCCTTACCTGGCGTTCAGCCGAGTGGCCATAGACAAGCATAGTCTCCCAATGCTTCCCCCCCCCCACCTCCCCAGCCGAGCATCTACCACCACTCCCCAGGAGTGGTTCTGCTGCAGGGGTAGCCGGACGGGCAGTGAGGCAGGCACAGAGAGACTGACTGTGTCCACTACCTTACTGGGGAAGGATAATCAATTCACGCTGCCCCCACAATTCATTTGCTCCCCTGGGGCAGTGTGAATTAATTATATGGGGGGCACAAATGAACTGGTTATGGGGTGGGGGTTTAAAGACAGTATTCCTGTTAGCAATAACTTCATTAAGAAGAGTTAGTGAAATAGCAGNGCAAATGAACTGGTTATGGGGTGGGGGTTTAAAGACAGTATTCCTGTTAGCAATAACTTCATTAAGAAGAGTTAGTGAAATAGCAGCCATAATAATGGCTGGGCAGGGATCCTGACAAGAGCTGGCTGCACAAACTGCCTGGATCCCTTGCGTCTGTGTCATTCTCCTCTCCTCCCCCAGGTAACTGCTCTGAGGGTGGTGGCTGAAGGGCACCGCCAAAGGGCAAAGAGCCATTTACGGGGTGTTAGCGGATGGAGGCGGGCACCCTAACGAGTGGGATTACCATCATGCTGCTGCCGAGCCGCCATTGCCGTTGCCCTTGCCCTGCTGTTGCCCTGCCACCGCCGGAACCCCGGCCCAGCGTGGGGGCTGGGTGCCAGGAACACCAGCTGGGCTGTCAGCTCCACCACCGCCAGGAGGGTGTTGGGAGTAGGGATTGGGTGGGAGGAGGTAGGTCCCGACATATGCACCCAGGTGTGAGGTGGGGGCATATTGAGGGAGGGGTGTTGCCTGGTGTGAGGGGGTGACAGATGGATAGGGGGGAGGGTGGTATTGGGGGGGTGAAGGATAAAGGGACTGGGTTAGGGGGGGAAGGCAGCTCCCCTTGATGTGAGGGAGGGACGCAGCTCCCGGGGCAGGGGGAACTGCCCTCCGATGCAAGAGGAGGGTAGGGGGTATAGTAGTGTGTGGGGATCTACCTTGGGAGGCTGGCAGGACGGTCCCCAGTGGGGTTGGGGGTGGACCAGGAGGGGGGGGGGTCCGCAGCTATAGGGGTTATCTTGGGCTGGGGGAATTATGGTCCCTCTGGGAGGCAAATTAGAGCAGTGAAGCAGGACGGATGTAATATTCCTGTTCCACTCACTAGCCCCCAGGCATGCAGTGAGGTGATTCGGGATGAGAGGGCCCCCGGCCTTGGGTTCTGCTGTTGAATGCAAGGTCGGTGGCCAATAAGTCAACTGTGATCCGGGAGATGATCCTGGACCAGGCGGTCAACCTCGCATGTATCACAGAGACCTGGCTGGACAATGAGTCGGCACCTATATTAGCTGACCTTGTCCTGGCTGGGTGCTCTGTGCAGCATCAGTCTCGGCTGGGTGGTGGTGGTGTAGCCATTGTTTTTAAGGATACATTGTCTGTGAGGAGATTTCCTCTGCAAACCATCATGGGGATAGAGGGCCTACATTTGGTGTTGGATTTGGCCGGAGACAGTTTAGGGATACTTCTAATATACCGGGCACCCACCTGTACGTCAGCTTCCCTATCGGCACTGACTGAGCTGGTGTCGAGGGTGGTCTTGCGGTCTCCCAGGGCGATATCCTGGGGGACTTCAATATCCATGCTGACACCAGTCTTGGAGGAGCAGAGCGTGAGTTCATGGCTGCCATGGCAACCATAGACTTGTCTCAGAGGATGGTGGACCCCACACACATTGGGGAACATACATGATGTTTTGCACAGGCCTTGAGGCGGGGGATCCATTAGTGGGGGAGGTGTCAGCAGAACCTTGTCATGAACGGATCATCATCTCCTCTGGGCAGGTGACTCTTCCTGGCACGTGTCATCCCCCGGGAGGGTGCAGAACCAATTAGGATGGTTTGTCCCTGATGGCTTATGGAACCTAGAAGGTTCCAGAGGACTCTAAGGGATGTATCCTCTGATCTTGATGATCTCGTGACCATGTGGAATTCCGTGTTGGTGGAGGCCACTGACTGGGTGGCTCCCAGGCATCCACTCCCGAACTACTGACAATGCAGGTGCCCGTGGTATACGGAGGAGTTGTGGTGGATGAAATGGGAAGGGCAGCAGTTAGAGTGACGGTGGCATCACTTGCGTGCTGAAGTTGACCGATTGCAACATAGAGTCTGGTTATGTACCTATGCTGTGGCGGTGCGGGCAGCAAAGAAAGTTTTCTTTCTTTGCTGCCCTCATTGTGTCCGCTAAGTCACGCTCGGAGGAGCTTTTCCGGGTGGTGAGGGGGCTGGTCAGTCTGGCCTCCCTCCACCTGGATTTAGAGTCATTGAATCCCGCTGTGATTTGTTTGTGGACTTTTTTGCAGATAAAATCGCTCAGATCCACCACAGTTTTGACGCAACACTTTTAGCAGTGGGTGTACCAGAGGCAGTAGAAGCCCTGCATTGTCCTGTTTTGTGGGATGAATTTCAGAGTGTGTCACCCTCAGATGTGGGGGATGCCCTGAGGTCTGTTTGAGCCACTTATTGTGAATTAGACACATGCCCGTCCTGCCTGGTCAAGGCCAACCAGGAGCCATTAGGGCCGTTGCTGGCGGGGATGGTCAACGCCTCCCTGGGGGAGGGCAGGGTGCCGGACTGTCTTAAGGAGGCGCTGGTGCGACCCCTACTCAAGAAACCCATAATTGGACGTTGGCGTCCTGGCCAGCTATTGGCCGGTCTCTAACCTTCCCTTTTTAGGGGAGGTTATTGAGCGTGTGGTGGCTCGACAGTTGCAGGAACATCTGGATCAGATTAATTTTCTCGATCCCTCACAGTCAGGTTTTTGCCCTGGATATGACACGGAGACTGTACTTATGGCCTTGGTCGATGACCTCTCCTGTGCGTTGGACCGGGTCTTGCGTTGGACCGGGTCATCCGACTCTTTTGATCCTATTAGATCTCTCGGCTGCATTTGATACCATTGACCATGAGTTGTTGGTGACTCGGCTGCGGGACCGGGCAGGGATTGGTGGGACTGTTCTTGAGTGGTTCCGCTCCTTCCTGGCTGGGAGAGTCCAGCGTGTGGTGCTAGGTGATTTTTCATCTTCTCCCTGGGGCCTCATGTGTGAAGTCCCACAGGGTTCTATCTCCTCCCCTCTCTTGTTCAATGTGTACATGCAGCCTTTGGGGGAGGTTGTTAGGGAGTTTGGCCTACGGTGTCATCAGTATGCTGATGAAACCCAGCTTTATCTCTCATTTTCATCTGACTCAGGCCCGGCAGTTTCGGTGCTTGCCCGGTGTTTGGCAGCTGTGGGGGATTGGATGAGGGTGAGCTGTCTGAAGTTAAATCCTGACAAGACGGAGGTGATGGCCGTGGGGAAGGCCAGGGGAGTGGTGGCTCCCATCATTGGTGGAATCTGTCCTGCCCTGGTATCTCAGGTTCGGAGTCAAGTCAAGTTTATTTAAAGCGTGACCATCAGGTCATAGCCCAAACATATACATAGGGTTACAACATTGAAATATATAAACAAACTAAATAAAAACAAGAAATCCAGGTAGATCCAGCAAAACTAAACACCCCACTCCGTACCAGGGATATCTAATATTCCAGACATGTAACACTGAGGATCACCTCCGCTAGGGATGTAATCTATAAGGACTTGGACTATGGAGATTTGTACTTGAAGTTCTCCCTCCTATGAAGAGCCTGAGGTATAGTCTGCATCTAAATCGGCTAAAAAAATAAGAAGAAGCTCTGAAGTTGTTCTCCCATGAAATATGGCCAAAAGTGGCAATAGATATTGTTGCCTTAGAGCCTGGTAGAGCTGACATTCGAAGAGAACGTGGCCTACTGTTTCTACTTCCATTTGGTCAAAGGGGCACAGACGCTGGTCAAACGGTATGGCCCGCCGGCGCTCTTCCAAGACCATCGTAGGCCAAACATTTAATCTAGCAAGGAGAAATATTTTTGCCTGTAACAGAATGAGATGATATCTCCAATAGGCAGCCATTTTCCCTTGTATTGGGGCAAAGCAAGAAAAGGACCCAATGAAGAGGATACACCAATAGCAGATAGATCCGATTGATGTGAGATATCATTCAGTCTAGGGGTCAATTCGGCTTTAGCAGCCTTAAAACCCCTCGAAAGACAATATGGTAGGGAAAATCCCAACTTTTGTATTTGCATATCCATCGTCACAGACCAGGAAGATTTAAACGAATCTTGTGCCAGATATCCAAAAAGCTCAGTCTGATCCGAAAACCTAAGCCTCAACCAAAGATGAAGAGCATACCATAATGCTATATTATTCCAACTCCCTTGGGCTAGTTTGACACGTATTGCCACAGAGGGGATTCCTATTGGAGTTAAAAGACTACTTCTCAAAAATTCCATGTGAATGGTATCCAAATTGAAAGGACGAATAACGGTCCAAATCGCCGCCCCATAAAGAAATTGTGCCCTGATCTTGGCATTAAAAACCGTAATAGCCATTATAACCTTGTTGTGCCCCTTCTTATGAAAATACTGCAAAATGGCTCCTTTAGTACACAGGACTTGATTGGAAGCCATTTTAAATTGATTGAGCCAACTCCCAGTATTTTGAAAATATTCACCCCCAGATATCTATACTGATGAACCTGCTGTATGGAATGAGAGCTTAAGGACCATCTAAAGATTTTCGTCTCCTTACCAAAGACCATAACTTTTGTTTTACCATAGTTAATTTGGAGTTTGTTGATGAGACAATAATCTGCTAAGGCCACCAGTTGGTTGGTTGGTAGGTAGGTAGGTAGATAAGTATTTATTGTTAGCCATAGGCCATAACAATACAAACATTACAAACATAACTGCAAACATAAATACAAAAGTACAAAGCCTAACTAGGCAGAATATAATAAAAACAAATAGGTCAATAAACAACAAGCCATATCGGAGTCAAGGATACAATAATACAAACAGTGGGCCGCTTTTATATTATGAACCAATCATATTTCAAATTTTAAGAAATTACCCCCATTTTTGCTTGTAAAAAACTATGCAAGCACAAAAAGCTGCCACAGCTCTGGTACACAACGAATCTCTTCTGTCCAACAAAAACTGTAGGTGAGAATCGTCCAATAACCCAACAGGTAAATTGCTAATAAACACCTTGATATATTTTTCCCTCAGGTGGTTATAAGCTGGGCATTTCAGGATTATATGTTTTATGGTTTCAGGGACTGCAGTATCACAAAATAAGCACAATCTGTCCTCCTTAGGAATGTTACGGTATCTGCCGTCAAAAATTGCAGAGGGGAATACATTCAGGCACATTAAGGTAAAAGCCCTCCTCTGGGGCCAAGACGACCAATTAATTAAGTATTGTGCTGGAACAACTTGTGGGCCAGTGTAGACATACCCTGGGACAACCTTCTGAGTAAACAAGGCATTGTTTTCAGTCTGAAGTTCTTGATTCAGTATTCTTTGTTTTATTAACCTCATTGCCCCCTTTGGCCCCAGAGTTAGCAAAGGCACTCTTGGCAGGCCTAATTTGAGTAACTCAACCCCAATAGAGCAGCACCAGCTATCATCCTTACGTGCACTATATATATGTGCCAGAAGAGAGTTCAAGGGAGGTGGAAGAATTACCACTCTGTACACATCTGGGAATCCACAAAATTGCTCTCAAGAAGGAGTTCTGAGTTCCCTCAAGCCTGTCCAAGACAGCCAGACCTCATACTGCTACTGCATATAAGAGTTGGGGTATTACCTTTGCCTTGAAGAGTTGAAGGGCAGGACCCACCAATCTCCCGCCCTGGGTGTGGAAAAAACTAACTAGTGAACTGGAAGTCTTTTAGGCCTGGAGAGTAGCTGTATCAACATGCAGTACCCATCCTCCAGAGGCTGAGAAAACAACCCCAAGGTACTTAAAGGCTCGAACCTGCTCGATCGGGGACTTATTCACTTGCCAACTATGTTGTTTGCCCTTATGGCCAACCACCAAGACCTTGGTCTTAGCGTGATTAATGACCAAGTTTTCTTGGTCGCAGTAGGAGGCAAAACTTTGAATGCTCCAGCGGAGACCCACTTGTGTTAATGATAACAGAACTGTGTCATCCGCATATAGTAGGGTGGATAGTCTCTGATCTCCCAGCTTGGGCGCATGGATGTCACGGGTAGCCATGAAGGAAATCGGATCATTCGCATAGAAGTTAAATAAGGACGGAGCGAGAATACAACCCTGCTGTACGCCCCGGTCTAGCGGAATATCATTTGTGAGAGGTTGATTCAAAGAGGGGCGAACCTGGAAAGTGTTATCATAGTGCAATTTGACTATTAAATAAAGCAGACGGCCATCAATAGAGGCACTACTAAGTTTTAGCTACAAACGTTCCCTATCTATAGAGTCAGACGCGGCTTTTAGATTGACGAAGCAACAATATAGTGAGTTGCTGGAATGATTTAAGACATACTTAGATATTAGGTGGTTAAGGACCAAGACATGGTCCACTGTGAATTGGCCAGGCCTGAAACCCGCCTGCTCTGGGGAAATCACATAATTTTCTTCTAACCACTTCTGGAATTTATCGAGAAGGTATTTTGCATAGAGTTTCCCTATCACCGACAGAAGACTAATCGGCCTGTAGTTGGAAGGGTCGCCTTGGTCCCCCTTCTTAAAGATCGGGACCACCAGACTCTTAAGCCAGTGTTTAGGGATTAACTCTGTTCGATTAATCACTGTAAACAATGGAGCCAATAAGGATGCCCACCAAGAAGACTCATATTTGAACAAGTCCAGGGGAATTAAATCAATACCCGGGGCCTTGCAGACTTTAGTTTAGCTATACATTCACTAAGATCAGCTGACGTAACAGGGGGCCAATCTGGGAATCTATTTATTGGACTAAGATCCACTAACTGGGAAAAATTGTTTGGGTTAGAAAATTACCTCTGAAAATGAGACTGCCACTTAGACACGGGATTTAAACTGTTCAAGTCATGGGAGCAGGAGGTCCTTGTTTGAGTTATGAGGGACCAGAATAATCTATGGTTCATTTGGACTGCTTGCTGTAGCTGCTGCCATTTGGCTGCTTGATAATCAGACTTCTTTTCTTTCAACAAGAGTCGGTAAGAAGTCCTGCAGCTAGCCACTCTCAGTCTTAGTTTCTGATGGGGAGCGCTTCATCCTACCCACTATCAGCCGGAGAAGCTTCCTTGCTTTGACACAATTAGTATCGAACCAGTTCGAGCTGGTTAGTCTCATACCACCACCGAAATTATTAACAGAAAGTATTGGGACAAGTAAAGCAATTAAATTCTCATACGCTAATACTGAGTCAGGACTCAGTGCGTAGATCTGTGTACATAAATCCCGGACTGATTGGGTGCGAATAAATCTTGAAAAGTCTTCGCCCAGTTTCCCAGACCATTTAATTCGAGCTCGGTAAAACTTCCCATTCATCTGGTGCTGCTCCACAGGAGTCGAATAAGAAATCGTAGCAGGCATGTCAGTAATACTGATCAGTAAGGCTAAGGGGGAATGTTCGGTTTCTACAACCGTAAGGACCTTCAGTTCAATTGCTTTAGGTAATAAACTGGTAGAAATTAAAATATAATCAATCATGCTGTCTCCCCGAGCAGAGTGAAACGTAAAATGACCATCCAAGTCACCAGGGAGAAGGCCATTCAGGATTATTATATCTAGGGCATCCTGGAGGTGGGTCAATCTATGGGCCCTGGGGCCTTTTACCATTTCCATAGATGAATGGATGTTATTGTATGGTGGAATAATTGCTTCCTCAGGATCCAGTAAAACTAAGTTAGCAGCTTGGTTCCCTGTTCGTATATTTATGTCAACCCCCCCCCCCCCCCCCAATTATAAGCTTTGCATCAGGGTACTTTAAATTGGCTTTCTGAACTGCTCTGGTAACAAAAGACCAAATGTCATCAGAATAATATAATGATGCAACAGGAGGGGCATAGATGTTAGCAAGCAAAAACACTAGGCAATGCAGTAAAGTACAGTGCCATAGAGCAAAATAAGACCTAAAAGACTCAATCACAGTGGTCCTAACATGCATATCCTGGCGGGTTAATAAGGTTATACCCCCACTTGGTCTTCCTTTAAATTTAGAAGGGGCTGCATTGAGATTATATACATCAAAACCCTGACAAGAAAAGGCCCCTGTGGCCCAGCTCTCTTGAAGAAGGAAGATGTCATAGCTATCAAGCAGTTGTTTAAAATCTAAATCTAACGCCCGCTGTTTCCATCCCGCGATGTTCCAGCTAATAATTCTTAGATAGTCGGGACCATGGGAGTCCATTCATCTCCTACCCACAGTGCCTAAATCACCATTGGGGTTTGCATCATGGGACAAAACTCTCTCTTCAGGGGAGGGGACAAGATTTATCGGCCTACAATGATAATCCTCATGACTAGGCATGTTTGGAACATGTACATGACGCTCCGCTGTCTGCCTATGGTGACTATTAGAGGAGATGGCTTGTATTTCCAGCTGGCCTAGACAAGAGACCGACTCCGGCTGGACAAAAGTTGGAGAGGGAATTCTCAGAAGAGAGCCTGCATTTTGACCAGGCCACCAGTTGTTTCCTTAGCCCTAGCTGTGTCTGTGAAAGAAGTACCGCATCATTGGCATATAATAATGTTCCAATAAAATGTGTAGCCAATTTGGGAGGACAAAATTCTGGTATTGAGACCGTTAGCACTAAATCATTTATAAAGAAGTTGAACAGAAACGGGGATAGAATACAGCCTTGACGGACGCCGATATGAGTAAAGATTCGGTCTGTAAGATGGACATATTCATCCTATTTGATCTCTAAGTAGGTGTTAGAGTGGAGAACGTGTAGCAGGAACAGTAACCTCCGATCGATAGTAGTCTGTCCTAATTTGTCCCAAAGCAATGATCTATTAACTAAATCAAAAGCTGCCCTTAAGTCAATAAAGGCAGCAAAAAGTCATTTATTTTTGCAAGTATATTTCTCTATTAAATGGGACAAAGTTAGGATATGATCTGTAGTAGGATGATTCTTTTGAAATCCGGCCTGTTCCAGGTGGATAATATTTGCCTCCTTAGACCAACTAATTACAAGTCTTACAAGGAATTTAGTGTAGAGTTTGCCTATCACACTAAGCAGGCTAATTGGGCGATAGATTGAAGGCAAATCTCTAGAGCCCTTTTTATATCTAGGAACCACAATTGCCTTGGTCCACCCTGCAGGAATAGAGCCTGTTTCATTTACCCAAGTAAAAAGGGCTGCCAAAAAAGGAGCCCACCAGTCTTTGAGGGATTTCAAGAATTCTGCAGGAATCAAGTCCTTACCTGGGGCTTTCCCAATTTTAAGATGGTCAGTAAGCTCAGCCACAAAAGATTCCTGAAATGGAAGTCATCTGGGGGTCTCAGAAATGGAGAAGGAGCAAGCAACTGGTGGTTCGGAGTCTGGGGATACTCCTGGACCTGCAGCTCTGCCTGAATGCCAGCGTGGCGGCTGTGGCGAAAGGGGCATTTTGCCAATTACATCTGGTGCGTCGGCTTCGACCGTATGTCTCGAACTTGGATCTGGCCATGATTGTCCATGCTTTTATTACCTTGAGACTGAACTACTTCAATGCATTCTACGTGGGGCTACCCTTGGTGCTGGTTCGGAGACTGCAGCTGGTACAGAATGCGGTGGCCCACCTCCTAATGGGGTCTGGCTGTTGCAAGCACACTACACCGGTGCTTTGCTCTCTGCACTGGCTGCTGATAGTCTTTTGGGCCCAATTCAAGGTGTCGGTGCTGACCTTTAAAGCCCGAAACGGCCTGGGTCCAGCCTATCTGCAGGACTTCCTCACCCGCTGGATTCTGGATTGGCCCCTGCAGTCAGCCAGGGGCGCCCTCCTTGAGGTCCCTCAGGTTTCTTGGGTGTCGACCTTGAGGAGGGAATTCTCTGTGGCTGCACCTCGGTTGTGGAACTCCCTCTCGAGTCCCGTTGGAGGTCCACCTGTTTGCCGAGCTCCCCTCTCCGTAGACAATGTAAGATCTGACTGTTCCGCCGTGATTTTCCTGAGGGAGAGGGGGTGGGTTGGGTTAGGGTGGGGGGTATGTTGTTTTTATATTGTGTTTTAATAGTGTTTTAAATCCTATTATTGCTGTTTTAAATTGTTTTAATATGTTGTTAGCCCCCCCGCCCCCGAGATGCTTTTAGCAGGAGGGGGCGGCATACAAATTTTATTATAAATAAATAAATAAATAAAAATAAATAATCTCAGAACCATATTTGCAGATTTTCCAAGATAGAATAGATATTGCTTTACATCCTAAATTCCTACCTAAGATAGTATAAGTAAGACAGTTGTGAGAATGTGGCCCTTTTTACACAGGCCTCTCCCAGCCAAGAATATGCAGATTTCTGTGTGTTCGTGGGTGTGGGAGCCCCATGTAAACGACGTGGCACACGCACCCACGGTGTGGATGAGTGGGGGGTGAGTGGGGATGCGTGTGCAGCTGTGTGCACGCCCTGCCCACACACCAGGGCACCCACAGACCCCACCCCCACCCGGCCTTGTAAAAGTGGCCTTTGAGGAGTCACTCGAAGAACAGAAGGTTGCTGCCTTGTAAACAAAGTTCTTCGAGATGGCTGTGAACATTCTCATAACACCCACTCTTCCAGCCCCGCATGGAATTTTCTTCTATTCCTAGAAAGGGTTGGAAGGAACTGTCATTCTGAGGGGGAGAGTGCTTTTTATACTAGAGGAGCTCAAGACCATCATATGGTCTATTATTTGAACAGGGTGAGCTTGCACAACCCAGTTGTGAAAATGTTAGGCGCCATCTCGAAGAACCTTCTTGACAAGGCAACAATCTTCTGATCATTCACATGGGGAAGAGTTGTTTGTAAACAAATGGCTTTATCTCCCAGTCTGATGGGTGTGTCCCAGTGTCCCTCTGCTGCTGCAGCAGCACTACTAGCAGGAGAGGCAGGTGAGGGATGGGGACCAGAGGCAGGGAGGGGAAGCAGAAGAACATATTGTAGGAGAAGCTGGCTCCAGCTTGCCCCCCAGTCAGGCAAGTGCGAGGCTTCAGTTGGCCACAGGGGCCATGTGCGATTGCACATGTGGTACATGCCTGGGGCCGGCCCTGCGTATAAAATTAGTGGGCATGCACACTCACAAACACCTCTGACTTTACCCTATTTAAAATCCAAAATGAGTATGCAATTGCTCGTTCCCATTGTGGGTATGGGGTCATGTACTCAAAGGGCTAGACAAAAAATTGGATATTACTCATGGGCAATACATTCGCTATTAATTTCAGCTCTAGAATCTTTTGAGAGGAACTGGTGCCTGGATGAGTACAGTAGATTTCAGTGACTTTTCTAGAGTTTGTGTCAAAATGTACCTTTGGCGATGATATTCACACATGACTTACCTCATTTTAATGCATGCTTTGAAAATTACATGCCACTAAACTATTTTCAAGTCTGTTATATTATTTGCATGCACATTTTACCATCTTTTTTCAGAGGGAGATTATATTCTTAATAGCCATTTTAGTTAAATCATATGACTTGCCATAACACACACGCACACTCTCTCTCTCTAAATAAAAACAACCCACCAAAAAAAACCCAACCAAACAAGCCTGCCACCACGTCTTTCAGAAAATTTGCAGGTAAAACACAAACTGATTTTTAAAGAGAAGGATGTAAATGATAGAACTTGCTTCTTAACACGCTTTCATGAGTGCAGTTGTGTGAAATCCATGTAATGAAATCTAGAATTTTTAAAAAAGGTTTATTTTATGAACCTTCCTACTAAAACTGTTAAATTTTAAAACTTGTGCTAGAAGATCCACAAATTGGTCTTCAATATGGTTTAATAAATAAATAAATAAATAAAATGTATATGCCACCCTTCCTGCAGAGGCTCAGGGTGACTTAAAATCTGTTTTGATACCATTGTGGGTCATAGTATTTAAATGATCATTGATTATTGTTTCTGTTCTCAGCTGCACATGGCCCCAATCAGTATTGGAGCCTTGTTGTGGAAAGAGCTCTAGAAACACCGATGAAGACTGTGTCTTGTCTACCATAAGCTGCTTGCAAACTCAGTTCTGAAATTACAGGAACTGAAGTTACTGATGGGTTATTAGGAATTCCAGGTACAAAAGCATTGATCGGGTAAAAGTATCATCCTTTGTGGCAAGTTCTTGTAATTTTTTTATGCTGATCTTGCAATTTTAGGTGCTTCTAAAATCTCAAGACTCTGAGTTGTGATAAACCTTTGAAAGTTCCAAATTTCATTTTGCATAAACTTATGTTTTTAGCCTTTGTGCTGATGGAAGTAAATTTGGAAATGTGTAAGTCTTAAAAAATCAAAAGACAAAGAGTGTGTGTGTTTTGTTAATCTCATGATTCTGGTAGCTGACTCCCATGGAGTTAGCCCTGCTTTTACTTAACTTGTCTAGTAAAGTTTAGCCATTGCAGGATGTGTGTGACCTTCAGAATCACATGCCCAGTCTTAGATACCTGCAGTTTCTATGCCAAGAGACAGTGAAGAGCATATTTTCACATCTTTGTGCCTCTAACAGTTCAGTTTGAACCTCATCAGGAACAAGTTTTTCAGTAGACTTTTTTAGACATGCACGGCACACAGGCGCGTAAAAATCCCGTGTGCGGGATTTAGACGTGACATTTTGCACGTTAAAGCCAGTCATGTGTTCTTCTAATGCCATGAATGAAATACCTCGACATCAAGGTATTTGATGATCTCTGCCAACTCCTCCCTGGACCCTCTCCAATCTGGCTTCCGCCCCCTCCACTCTACTGAAACTGTCCTGGCCAAAATCACCAATGATCTACTTGTCGCTAAATCTAAGCGCCACTACTCCATTCTTGTCCTCCTTGACCTCTCTGCTGCCTTTGACACTAGTTACCAGCCGATCTCCCTCCTACCCTTCGCCTCTAAGCTTCTGGAATGTGTTGTCTACTCCCGTTATCTGGAACTCTTCTCTGCCAACTCCTCCCTGGACCTTCTCCAATCTGGCTTCTGCCCCCTTCACTCCACTGAAACTGCCCTTGCCAAGATCAGCAATGATCTACTTGTCACTAAATCTAAGCGCCTCTATTCCATTCTTGTCCTCCTTGACCTCTCCGTTGCCTTGGACACTGTCGACCACTCACTCCTACTGGACTCTCTTCGATCCCTGGGCTTCTGCGGCTCTGTCCTTGACTGGTTCTCCTCCTACCTCTCTGACCGCTCCTT
>QEPC01014420.1:5340903-5396017 GCA_003113815.1 Sphenodon punctatus | reverse complement strand
CTTTGTCTTTGTCTTTTAGATTGTAAGCCACAGGCAGGGACCGCATCTAATTCCATGTTCTGTACAGCACCAGGTCATATGACTGGCGCTATATAAATGTCTAATAATAAATCATCATAATAATTCGCAGCTTTAAAAGAACGTGCAACCGGCTTTAATGTGGGTGTGCCACGCACATTTAAAAGCAGCCTGAGCCCCAAGTTTGCAAAAGAGTTAATCTTCTTTTGTTGCAGTTTGTATGCATGTCACATGCAGTGAACTACACTAGCGCAATATGTAGAATCTTTTTAAGGAGACACAGAGGCCTTACTCTGAGGTAATAACCTCCTAACTCCTCCCCCCCTCCCTTCACTTTTGTTTACTTAAGCAGAGAGATGAACATGAGGGTAAGAGAAGGGGTAGTCACCTCTGTTAGGAAATGGGGGCAGAGGACATCCTATTCTGGAGGAGACAATTGTCTGAATAGTTCAAGGAGCCCTGTTTGCTCTTCTCCATTAGGCCTCACACTTTTCAGAGTGTGCTGCTTTTACTCTTTGTCCATGTGTGTAAAACTATTAGATAGTTTGTTTTTTCCCTGCCACCTACTACAATTGCCTGTTTCTAGTCCAATGAAAAACCAGGGATGATATCAGGAGAAATAGGGATACATTTTTGATAACAGTGACACAGATGGAGACAGTTACGCCACAAAAAATTCTCCAGATTAACAATCTCACAGCAGTTGTAGATTGTGAGAACACACTTTTAATACTTCCCCAGCCCAATTCTGTTATTTTTGCTGCTTTTCCCATCATTTTGTTATCTGTCCCTTGTGAAGAATATGGATGGAGTTCCTTCCAGGAAACAACAGTGCCCCAAGTGGCAGCTGTATGCATTGCAAATGATGCAGAGCATTCTGGTCCATGGTATATTATGCATTCTGCCTTTGTGTTTAAGCTGCTGAGAACAGAACATGTCCTAAGTACAAATGCCACTCTCAGGGATGTCTGGTGCAACTAGGAAGACATGGTCTCAGTCCTTGGCATCGGCAGTCCAAACTGAGAGGACGCACCATACAAATTATGTTCTGGATGGGTGGTGAGCAGTTTTTAAAAAATGTTGCAACATACTATTTTTGCTCTTATTTTTGTTAGATTTGTAACCATGCTGGGTAATTAGTTGAGTTCTTTATTATTTTGTAGAAACACAACCGAACGTGAAAACCAGACTGAATGTTCCCTGGGTTTGATGAGTCAGTAAGAATGTGGCGTTGGAGCCACTTTTGTAAATCTGGGTGCACGCTCTATCCATCTACACAGGTGCTGGCTACAGGATTGAATGGTTAAGATGAGTTTTAGCTTGGGTTTTAGGGTTGAGTGGATCCGGACAGTGAAATTCTAAATGGAGCTAGGAAAAGGAGAACTTAAGCCAAACCCAGCCCACCCTAACAGGAATAAATTTCTGTTTTTGTCTTCTGGATTCCACATGTCCCTGCCTCTGTCTGTAGGAACAGGATTTTGAAATCAATACTTTCAGAGAATTGCTGGGTATTGCCTTTGGGAGCGTGACTTAAGCTCCCTCCTCTTCACTGCCTCCCTTTCTGGAAAAGAGATTCCTACTGCAAAGGAGCTCTATGAAGTTTAATTCATTCATGTTTGTCAAATGCTTTGAGATCGTAGTAGATGGCAAGTGCTATAGAAGTGCAAATAGGACTATTTTCTGTATTTTAAATGCTGAAATTATTACCCATTAGGACTTTAGTGCGTGCTTTTTTATTTAAAGGGGGGAAAATCCTGCTGGAAAAAAATTAGAAATTTAAACACACACTCCCTCATAACAACCCTGTCTTTAACTTTTGGTAATGGCTATCTGTCGTCAGTGGAGTACAAATCAATTTCAAAGGAGAAGCCAAACTCCCTCATTTACATATGGTTAACAGGAAAAGAGAGGGCAGTTAAAGGGAGATGGAGGTGGGGGGGGGGATGCCATTAGGAATGAGTCAGCTGTCTTACAATAAGGAGAGGATTGTGGGGTGTGTGTGACATTTTCTATCTAAAATATACTTCTGCACTGATTGAGGATTCAGGACAAGGACACCCACATGATAGTGAGGTTTTGCGTTTCTTTGACGAGATAGTGTTGCCTTTTCATTTTTCAAAATCATCTGCACACAGACAAATATTACCAATAAGAGGAGCTGCTATTTAATTTAAGTGTAACCAAATCCATTTCCACATCAGGCCACAGGGATTGGGGATGAAATACAGAGTCGACAATTACCACACACACATATGCAGAAAAATCCCCACGATGACATTCCTTTATGATTAAAACTTTGCTGCAAATCATGAATGAATTATGAAAAAGAAAATCTGGGAGAAATCATACTGATTAGCTGAAGGACTTGGATAAAAAGACATTTCTGAGACCTTTGTATTTGAAAAGGATTATTTACTGTCTGGTTACAGAACATCTTAAGTTGTTGTGCACAAGGAGTCAGTTGCCTGTTTAGTGCACTGTTTTTGTAAGCTAATGAGGGCAACGCGTGAGCCATAGGCAATGATGCTGTGATATTAGCTGTGACAGGGAGCTTGATCATAATTATCTTAACGAGGATAGGGTTAATTACAGTGGAAACTTAAAGTTCTTTCTGTTTGAATCAGGCAGAGCTGAATACATTGTGATGTTTTGTCATTTTGATGTGACTTTGGAAATTGCAATGGAAATCTCTTGGCAGCAGTCGCTCTCCTCTGGGAGTGGAGTGTGAGCCCTGCAATGAGGTAATGGAGATGGTACCTGTGGGTGAGATAATGGGCAGCTTTAATGTCATTAGGGGGAGGGAAGGAGACCAACCTGCAATACTTCAGTGATGCTTATTAGCTCTCTAAACAGCTAAGGAAAACAGCTACCTGCCACTACGCCTTAAGCCATGGCTCTGCGATGGCACTGAGGCTGTGCCTGTTGGTTTTAATTTACTAGGATGCGTTCACACACCATTCCCCCAGCAGACAAATAAGGTTTGCTGTTCAAATCCCTGCCTATCCACCCTGACAGCATGGGGAAGACCAAAAGATGGCTTTTTGCTACAAACCACAAAAGTCTCCAAGACTTTATTTGTCGACGCACCCACAAAAAAGACGAGGACACCTTTATGGGTTTTAACAGCCGCACTCTTTATTAATTGTTTCCAGAAAAGGGGGGAAGGGATACCCCTCCCGCTTCCCCCCTTTAAACCAGGGTCCTACCTAATAACTGTCCCTAACTGTTTCCCAACCACAGGAGGTTCCCACCACCCCCTACCGGGTGCCATCCTGTTCTTCTGACACACTACTTTCCCACATTGTCAGGTTAAGCCCGAGGGGAATCCTCCTGTGCCCTACCTTGTAAACTTCTTTAACTTACACCCTGCCCCAATCACCTGGTTTCCTCGGACCGGAGCGGGTTGTTCGTACCTACCCCGCCCCCGCTCTTGAGGGTGGGGTGGGGGTTTAAACAACAAGGGTGAGAAAACCGTAACCCTCTGTTTGGCACATGGTCCGCTCAGCGGGTTTGGCCATGCGCCTCTCACCCTTGGGCTGGCCATGCAGTGGGCCATGCTGTGCGGCTATGCATGGTCTTGCCCATCTCTTAAGGAGATATTCCTAATCATACTATGCTATCTACTTAACTTTATTCAACAATTTCTTAAACAATTGGCCTTAACTCAGCCCACCACCAAAGAGTGCGGCAGTTACTCTTACCACCCGCAAATTTGCACCCTCACCCCTATGGTAGAATCAACAATTCACTCCGGGAAAGGCGAAAAACCCCTTGCCACTACTTAGCCAATTGGGTTCAGGGAAAAATCCTTTCCGGTCCTAATTGGCGTCCTTCCCTGCTCCGCGCCAGCCACAAGTGAGGCACGCGAACAGGGAAGCCTAAAATGGCGCCCGGGATTCCCCCACTCTCGCGAGAGTCCCAGGCGCCCGCTCTTGGTTGCACAGCAACCACAGAGATTCCCCCTCCCGCTTCAGTCCTCGCCCTCTTCTCCCCCTGGAGGGGGGGGGGGGCCGCCAAACCCCCACTGTCCCAAGCGCGGAGGGGACTTTGAGGGGTTGGTGCTCCACAAGTAAATCACCCTGCCTCTACCTGCTTTTTTAGGTTTCATATTTCACTCTCATACTACATCACTGCTCCTTCCCTTTTCCCTATTTCACAGTTGTTAATTGAGAAATATTTGGAATGCAATAACGTAGCCATTTAATACCTAATAAAATAGCAATACCAATCCCAGGTCCTTCAATAGTGTTTTTTGTCTGAAGCTCCTTATAGCACTTTATAAACATTAATTTAGTGTTGCAATCCCCATGTATATGGTAGGTAGATATCCCAGCTGTGCAGTTGGGAAATTGTGGTGAAATGAATAGCAGATCTTTTACTTGCAAATATTATTTGCATTTTCAGATAGTGCTCCAAATATCTGAATGAACATTTGCACCAGAATAAATATCTGCATATTCATTATCAGTCCAGAAAAGGTGGTGGGGGTTATAGCGTTTTTGTTTGAATAGGTCGCTATTTGACCAAGTATCTAAAACAAAATGATCACATCAAAACCCCATAAAAGGCATTAAAAAAACCCGACACAAATATCAGAACAAAGTGAGTGTAAACAGTATTTTGCACCTGCTTCATTGGACCAGCACTGAAGTGAATAAATTCGATAAATATGGTATTCACCATGAATATAGATTTTGCAGTTTTGGGAAACCAAGAGGCCCAGAGATTACATGAGTTGCTGGAGTTCACTCAGCAAATCAAACCAGACAAAGGGGCAGATTCCAAGCCCCGCGCGCACTCATACACATGCTGCTGCATGGTTTGTACGCACACTGCAGGCCCTATGCCGGGTGTGCATACCCGCCACATGTGCTTCGTACGCCTGTCCGCTGATAGGGTTACCATACCTCCCGTTTTAAAAGAGGACGCTTATGAAATACATGGTGCAGGGTTGCAGTGTTTCCAGTGCACCCCTGCAACATGTATTTGTCATAAGCATCCTCTTTTAAAGGGGAGGTATCATAACCTGTGTAGCGTGGGGCTTGGGACCAGCCCCAATATTTCCTTACATGTTACACACCCACATATTTGGTATGGATTTAACAGCTGATATTGAATTCCTTTCTTGTTTCCTCAGCAATTTTAAAGCAAAATATTTGTTTCTCGTAAAAGATGAAAGAAAAGAAAATAAGTCTATGAAGAACAAAATAACATATGGACCTAAATTTGTTAATTGTGTACACCCTCTCCATGCACTGTAACAATCCTATGCCCCCTCTCCCTTGGCTCTGAATTTAGCTGATTAAATCACCAAGTGCACACCACGCTGATGACATGAAAACAAGAATTAATAAGCAACCCCCTGTGTAACACAGCTCCTTTTTAACTGAACAACTAATAACATTACATGGCAAAAATGATTGAAACCAGACAGGTATAAGGGGATTTGTGCACAATTTTCTCTGCTCATCTATGAAGCTACTACCCATTGTACTCAACCTAAGCTTCAGAAAGAAAGGCTGTTTCAATAGGCAACTCCCTCTAGTGTTCCAAAGCCTTTGTCCCACTTCATGGCTTGTCATTTTGTTTTATGCCTCCCCTGCAGCAGTTTTGGATGTGCGCTTTCTTCTTCTTGCCAGTTGCTAGCCATTTGCTGATTCTCATGATAAGAGTATTACATTTGCATAACATAACTTGGGAAAAATGTGTATTTTGGTGCTGACACTGACCCAGAGCCCAAGCAATGTTTATTCACAAAGGGCCTATTAGTGTCCCATAAGGCTCTGTGGGACTGACAGGGGGTGGCCTGTTCTGAACTTCTTTTGGCAAGCAAAACCCCCCTGTCTCTGTAACACTCTGCCACCGCCACCCCCTCCCCTCAAAAAAGGATTGGACAAAATCCACATTTAACTTTTTATGTAATAAGGCATAGTAAAAGGAATTTGCTAAACTAGGTTTGTCAGAAGCTGAATCTAAAAAATCATAACTGCCTGATAAATTTGCTGCTGCTTCTGCCTCCAGGTTGATTTTCATAGAATGTTGAGGTCAGATGGGACCGTGAAAGAAACTAATATCCCCCTTTTTCCTGGTGCTTCTGAGGAAGCACATCTAGTGAACAGAGTATGGGAGGAGACCTGAGTATTTATAATCCTTCTCTGTCAATAGCTTTCTTTAGGCAAATGTTTTGACTCTCTGTGTACCTCCAGCTACCCATTAATAAAATGGGTTTAATTATACTTAATCATATTCCACTCAGATAATCCAACTTCATGAACGTTTGAAGTACTTTAAATGCTTAGCATTTTGATTATTCATGGGTCAGTTAATGGTGCTGTTCCACCTTAGCTCCAAGGTTACCAATTTGATTTCCCACAGAACTTTTTAAAATAAAAATATGAAGCGTCGTTATACGGGGGAAGGCAGCAGGGTAATCTGCAGAAGATATGACTGGGTTTTCATTGACTCAGTGGATGTTAAATTATCCTGTACAATTTTTTAAAAAAACTAAAAGAAATATGCTTTGTGCAATAATCTTTACATATTCTTCCAATAGTAGCATTTTCCGTAACTCTGTAACAGAGGTTTAGGCAACTGATGATACAGATGTACACAGAAGAAGAAAGGGGAATAATCTCCTTAGTATAAAATGTCATCAGAAAATGAATAAATAGTATAGACTGCATCTCCCTTATTCATCACATTTTATAAAACAGCCAGGAGATACAATGATGATCTTCCCACTGGTAGGCATAGTAGATCAGCTGTCAAGTCATGCAATCTCAGCATATCTCTAGGTGTCTGGTAGGTGAATGAGCTGTGAATGTGTTTCTATGCGTATGTTTCATATACTCTGCCATCTTACTTCATGTTTTTTATTGTTGTTGTTGTTGTTGGGTTTTTTTTGCTTTAGGAGCATGCAGGACTATGAAATTAAGAGTTAAATTTGGAATAAGAACCCTGGCATATTAATAAAGCCAGCTCTTGGCAACAGATTCTCACAGACGCCTGTTGGTTACACCCAGGGTCCATACTTCCATGCTGTAAAGTTCTTTAAAAAAAGTTAATAATAATAATAATAATAACAACAACAACAATATTATTATTATTATTATTATTATTATTTTATTTTATTTTAAAAGTCTTGCTTTCTGACTTAGCAGTGGGTTAGTAGGCTTAAAAATAAAATCACAGCCCCAGTGTCTGGAGTAATTCTGCATATTTCAAGCATTTTTGTGGTTAATAATTTTTTAATTTTTTTCTTTTAAAGTCCCCATACCTTTTCCTATTACTGTATGTAGGGTAACTGCTAAGAAATGATACTTTAAGTTGTATTTATTATTGTTAGTGGGGTATGATATTTCTTGGCAGAAATGATGGATGACAACTTAAATTTGTGTCCAGGGAATGAAGGTGAACTGTGACAGAGTTATTTATCTTGGGAATGGAGGTTAGGGTCAGGCGAGGCTGGGTGCCTGAAGGCACAAGACATTGACAAATTCATCCTGCAGGCCCCATATCTGAAGCCTTTTGTTTTGGATCCTGGCTACTCACTAAGTGACCCCCATCCTTCATGCTGCCAGCATGTGAAGGATGTGTTGCCGTGCCAGCAGTCCCCTTGCCACTAATTCTTGTCATTCACTCTCTTGACAGGCCTAAACCAAAACTATTCCCAGTCCTGAAAGGGAAGGTTAAAATATTTATTTCAGCTCATAATGGCCTCCCTGATTTAGTGGAGTATCATTTTTCCTGTTGCCTTTGTCGTTGCAGGTCACTAGAAGGACTGAAAACATTCAGCTGCCTGGAAGAGCTGATCTTGGACAACAATCTCCTCGGAAATGACCTTCTGTTACCCAGGTTACCACACCTCCATACCTTAACACTCAACAAGAACCAAATATCCTTTTCAAAGAAATACCTGCAAAATGTCAAATGAGTTTTATGTGTCAGCCAAATTAAAGTATCTGAAATATAGTTCATGTGCAGACAAAGCATTCTCTCTCTTGTCGCCTGGAATACTTCATAATAATTTATTATAGGTCATTCATAAATGAAATGCACCATTATATCTTCCTGTTGCTCCATTTTAGTGAGAGATCTAAGTTATGGCTCTGAAGGAATCTTTTTTAATAGATAAAATAGAGAAAGAAAATAATGTCAGTGCTGCTAGCAGCCTGCAGCAGCTTCTCTGTTTGCTTGGGGTTCTGTTGCAGGCTGACCTCTAGTGGAATAAAAGATGCAGTGAAGCAAAATAAACTTTTTATACATTGAATACTTCTTAAAATAATTAAAAAGAAATGCCATAATGGCCTGTTAATGTACTGTGTTGACCCAAACAGTTTTGTAACTGCAGCATGTGTTATATTCGGAGTCAAAGTCCATTAATTTGTGGCTTCCTCATTGGCCAGAAGCAAAGAAAGTGACAGCAATTCAGTCCTGGGCCCAATTTCACCAGACACTTAAGACCATCAGTAAAGCACTTAAGCACATGGTAAAATAAAATTAAGTATGTGTTTACATGCTGTGCTTTGTCAGGGCATTGCCCCATAAACACCTGTGGGCTTACATTTCTACAAGTTAAACTATAATACACTTGCAGGGATTGTGCTTGCATTTAATCATTAAATCATTTGCCCAAACGTGAATGAACACTTCAGAGACTGCAGGTGCATATTGTTCTAAGCAGACAGTGATCAAGTGCGGTCTTGAGGTGAAATGAAGTCTGAAGACTCCTGAAGAATGCATCATAACCATTCTCTGAGGACCCAACTGTTTCTAGAGTATTTTTGGATAAGATAGAATTAACTGTTTGTCTTCAATTCTTTTAGACACTAGAAATGAGAAAAATAGATGTAAACTTTAGGGTGCTGGATATTTGTTGAAAGAGCCCCCTTTGTCACAAAGATTTGTCCACTTTCTCCTTGGTGGAGTATAAAAGTTTGTTACTGACCATACCTGAATGTTTTTACTGACACTACATGGGATGAACCTTTCTGTGCTTACCCTGCAGGTCATAGGCTAGATTGGCTTATGAGGTGCTGTGTTTTCAGGGCTTGTTCAAACAAGAGCTTACTTGAAGACCCAAAACTCTCTTCAAATCAAATTCAAATCAAATTTATTTAAAACTTAACCATCAAGTCATAGCCAACTCTTATACATAAATTTTAAAAATGTACAAAATAAATATACATAATAAAAACAATAAATCAGAGCAACCAACTAGCTCTCACACACCGCTCATTTCTTGGGCAAACGTATATTAGTCCAAGGAACAAAGAGCTAGGATTAAACTCCGACAAAAGTTCAGTAAAATAAATAGATAAATAGATACCTAAAAAGATTTAAACTTAACAAAATTATCCTTTTTTATAAAGATCTGTACCGGAAATTTTGATACCGCGATAGTGAACAGTGGATCTTGGTTCGCCAGTAAGATAAGAAGCTCTGAAATAGTTCTTCCCCTGTAACTCTCTTTGACTAGGCTGTTTTGTTTCCCTCTCTTTTGTCCACACGAGGAGAGGAGTTCAAGTGAGAGTAAAGGGGAAGAGGGTATGTACTTTTGCAAGGAAGTGAGATTATAAAAGGTGGGAGGGTCCTCTAATCAAGAGGAGTTGCTAATATAACAAAGCAGATGAAAGCTCTTCTGTTTGTTTTGGTTAATTTTCATCAGTGCAGTTATTTCTTTTCCCAGCATTTACAGTTGTCTGCATCTCACCCAGCTAGCACAGATGTAGCCTGTTTTCAGAAGTATCCTGTTTCTCCAAAACAGATAATATTAGAGCTGAAATGGAATGCCAATTTTTCCTTGATTCTTGCTGAGAATCATGGTTCTTGACTTGATTTTAGCGAGAATCAATAATCGAGAAAAACCCTGGTTATTGACACTTCCTTGGTCGAGAATTTTACCATTTACCGTAATTACCATTTACCATGGCTGCGCATGTGGAGAACAGCTGTGGTTGCTATATTGTGCATGCGTGTTACCAGGATGAACATGGTACACATCAAGAGATCAATGGTAAATCGGTACATGATAAATGGTAAATCGCGGCAAATGGTAAATTGAGAAAAATTCTTGACTGGGGTCTCGAACCATTACCGAGATCATCCCCAGATTTCAGTAATGATTATCAATTCTCGTGAGATTTTCACAGGAAAGAAATTTATTGTCATTTCAGCCCTAGATGATGATAAGATAAGATAAGTTGCTTTCTGCTACTTGCTTCATGAGCACAGAAACAGAGAAATTTCCTCCAGATTCACAACCACGGAGAAGTCACAATCAATTGTTAAGTGGAGAAAATTGTTGGACTAGGATTAAATGAACAAATCCAAGGAAGAAAATAGTGTCGTCAGGTAATTAGTGCTGTTTGAAGTAGTTGTACTAGCCTAGAATTATGATGAAGATTCAAATTTAGGGCCAATTCCTTTTTGTGCTGGTCATGCAAGCAATCTCTTGCAATTTTTGAGTAAGATGAGCAGGCTTTGGTCAATGCTGGGATTTTTTAAAATGAAGATTGTGGGGTCCTCAGGGTATATCTGTGAGGACTTGTCTGTTCGCCATATAAGGAATTGATACACAAGTGTGCATTCAAGTAAAGTGCTGCCAAAATTGAACAAAGGACTTCCTCAAAGCTTCATTCTTAACATTTAAAACATCCTTAAGAAAATCATATTGGAAAGGGGGAGAAAATTGCTCATCAATAAGCATGTTTGTATTCTATGTGCAAATGGGTCCCCAGTAGGGTCATCTTGACAGTATTCAGAGAAGGAGGATCTCCTTCAGGTCTCTTCTGGTTGAATAGTAGGTATAGCAGAGCGAATGTCCCCTACCAGCACAGTCTCTATTTATTTTGTTTTTGAGGTAACATGGAGGATATAAAAAATAATGAAATGTGGATCATGGCAGATGAGTTTATACTGGACTTGATTTGTGTCAGAAGCCAGAGTGCAGTATCTGTATAGCAGAGGACATAACTGTAAGGAAGAAGGTTTGTTTGATATAAAAGCGCAATCGGTCTATCTTTCCAAGAGGTAAAGATCTATAAAAGAAACCTTTTGATGGACAATGTATGTCAGCTTGGAATATCTCTTGTTACCTTCCCAATACTGTTCTTCAACTCAAAAGCACAGTGTATTTGTATTTTCCACTATATTAATTTTCACCTTCACTCAATTCCAGTTCCTGATGAGTAGACTGGATAT
This sequence comes from Sphenodon punctatus, assembly GCA_003113815.1. NCBI lineage: Eukaryota > Metazoa > Chordata > Lepidosauria > Sphenodontia > Sphenodontidae > Sphenodon > Sphenodon punctatus. Next base: position 5,384,797 of record QEPC01014420.1, on the reverse strand, counting down.
TATTCTTGTTTCTCCTTGCACAAGGTCCACTGACAGTATAGCCCAGCACATATTTTTTTATAGGAAATTCTTTGGTCTTGGTACATTTCAGTATCTCTGAAAATTCTCTCCAGAGAACTCTTTTGAGAGTTAATCACTGTATCAGGTAAATAGCCATAAGAGTACACTACCATTTTAAAAAAAAGAATACTCTTCTTAATGATCATATTTTTTTATTGCCTAATAACCACCTACCATATGCTTAGAGTATGAAATCTCCTGGAAATTTAAATGTTTTCCTGATAAAATAGCTCAAAGTTCTTCTGCAAACAGTTCTGTGTACTCCCACTGTTGGTTAACCACCTGCATGGTAGCTTACCCGAACTTTCTCAAAGCAGTAGGTCAAAGGAGTCGGTGCTTGTCCTTTTCCATGCTTCATGCTTTTGATGCGCTGTAAAGAGGCTCCAAAGGGGCCAAGAATGTTCCTTTCCCTAAGTTCCTTCTCATCTGTCAGTAAAGCCAGGAGCTTTTGCAAGAGACCTGTAGAGATAAGGATTTCCCTTTTTACCATTACTTAGATAATTATCGGTTTAAGCCTTAGTTCTTAGTTGCTAGTTTTTTAGAAAGAAAAGAAAAGAAATTATGACTCTCTTCATCTCAGAGCAGTATGACCCACCAAAAGAGGGTTTTTAAATGATACAGTGAATGTCCGCCCCTGTTCTCCTTGATAGATTAGCATGTGCAGTACTTTACATGTTTGGAGGAGGGTATCCAAAATCCAGTTGCTCTCGTTGCTTGACCATGATACACTTCAAAGGAAAGACATTCAAGGCTTCAGATCCTCCTCATGAACAGGGTATTTGATGTGGGAGGTGAACGGCCAGTACCTCCATTATAGGCTCCTTGGCCACATTCAGGAAGGGGTGGTGACTGCCATGAGTTTAACTCACATTAGCATGGGGGTTTTAGAGTTATTTTTTCCATTTCCCCGTTAAATTCAATAATGTTTTTATTATTATTATGCCAGCAATGTACCTGGCACTGTACAGTCCGCAGTCAGAGACAGGTCCCTACCTCTAAGGGGCTTACAATCTGAGAGATGAGGGAGAGGTTAACATCAGGAGAGACAAGAGTACATTCATAAGGTTGAGAAGTTGCAGGCTCACATGCTTCGCTTCGTTACAGGGAATTAGGTTCTGAGTGAGGGGGAAAGGATGCAGTATCACTTGTGACAAGCTAGGGAAGGCCTGACGGAAGAGGTGGGTTTTCAGGAGGGATTTTAAAGTTGGGAGGGAGGTAACGGAACAAATGTAGAAGAAGAAGAAGAAGAATTTATTTATTGTTAGCCTTCCGGCCATCACAATATTAAATTAGACTAGAACATAAAACATAACAAACACTTTAAACAATGACTAAAAAATAAAATCACCTAGCCAACAACAAAGAGAGAATATACAACCATGACAAATGCTATTCACAATTCTGCAAACAATAGAATTAATATAAATTAATTCCATAGTCACTCAACCATAACTCCATATAGATCAACCATAGGACCAAAGTTGATGAGCAGTTTGTGGTAGTTCATAAAAGGAACATCATACCTATTTTTAAAAAACAAAGCATGATTCCAAAAATCAATTGCACAGCCCCTGTTGTAAAGGAGTAAATTATAATAACCCTGGTGGGATAATAAAATACAATAACTAAAAGCAAAAACAAAAACAGTCTTCGTAGTCCTCTTGAAGACTCTACTCCTAGCTAAAACCAAGCTCGTGGATTTGATCTTAATCTAAAACATTTGAATTTACTTAAATAGAAATTCTCACTACAAACATAAAACAAATATAATCAAAATAAATAAATACAATGCCAAAATATTTAAAATAAATTTACATAAATTTAACTCCACTATCTAACATTTAACCCGGAATACAAATGGACATTGCCGACGCACCGAAAGGAGACAAGACAACAGTATGAGAATTTGAACGGCCGCACTCTTTATTTAACCAATTATAATCAAGAATCAGGTGGGGGGTAATCGCCTAATGCGATATGGGTCCAGTACTTGAATCTTAACATCCTGATCGAACAGAAAACCCCGTGGGTGGTTCCGATGTACCCTCGATTACCACCCGGAACTGTCTATAACGTCTCCCCCTCTCGGTGACAACTGGCCACGGATGAGGGTGACCAAAATTCTCAAACATGAGTAAGGATGAGGGCGCCTGCTGGCAGGGGACCATACTTGTCCCTACCGCCCTCGCTTGATGCCCCTCCCAGGGAGGCTGCCCCGTCGCTTGCTATCCCCTGCATTCCGGCGAATGGGCCTCCCCATCTCTTAAGGAGATGACTCTTACTTATGACCTATAGCACTGAACCCCTGCCACAAAGGGGTCGCCGGTAGATCCGGACAAGCCCGACCCCCCACCTACCTACACAACCTATCTAACACTTGAACTAGGATCCTTTTTAGAGCTCCGAGGTACAGTTCATTACCCTCGGGTGACAGATGAACACCGTCCCGTCTAAAAAGTGCAGGGCATTTATGCGTCAGCACCCGGCTGTCGATGCGCTCACCTCCCAAACCTGTGAGCCACCTGCCCACATCCCTGTTAACCGTTTTCCTAGTCCTATCTATTTTTCTGGGATGTACTCTTGGTCCCCATGTCATCCGTTCGACCAAATCGGTCCAGATGATGAGGGCAAATGGGAATCGTTTTTTGATTTCCCATAGGTCTCTCTTGATGTCCTTGATAAGCTGGATGCCCTTTAGATGAGGGATGTCGTTCTTACCCAGATGGATCACGATGTTGTCAGGCAGGGGCCCTCGTTTTGGAATCTGGAGGGACGGGATGAGGTGGCGCCATCTCATCCCCCCTCTGCCCTCCATTGGATCTCAGCCTGTGATGATAAACCCAGCTGGGATCCCCAGGTGGTCTGCTTGGCAGCCTTGCCCGCCCATCTCCCCCTGTCTCTTATACACATCTAGATGTGTATAAGAGACAGGTTTTGGAATCTGGAGGGTCGGGATGAGGTGGCGCCATCTCATCCCCCCTCTGCCCCTCCATTGGATCTCAGCCTGTGATGATAAACCCAGCTGGGATCCCCAGGTGGTCTGATTGGAAGCATTGCCCGCCCATCTCACCAGGCTATGGCCAACGATCCATACACAATTCCGGGACCGGGGGGGTGTACCTAAAAATTGAAACAGAATTCAGGACTGGTAATGCAGGGGGGTGGGCCGCACGTACGGACGGACGGTAGACCCCGGATCTCCACCGCCCGGATACCCTGTTCAGACATGCCGGCCTCCACCGCGGATGTAGCCGCCCCGATCTGGAACGAATGCGTCCCAAAAGCATTTGGCAGCAAACCGAGGCGGGACAAAACCGTGCGAAGTACAGCCGTAAATTGGTACCTCGTCAATTGTCTTCTGCTGGCATGTCTAAAGCGGGGGCTCGGGTCGGCCAGACGCACTGTGAGGAACACCTCGACAGCCCTGATTGGACACAATTTGACGACTTCTGCCCTATTTAATCTTACTAGTTGTCCTCTGCCCCTCTGGTCGGTCTTTGAACGACGTATGTGCAGGGCCATCCCTGCTGGGCCGATTTGGATGTTGTTGAGACGCAGCGCCCTCCCTGAGGTGTCTCTTACTGATTCAGATACTAATTCGCTCAAGCGAAAAGTTCCAAAAAAGACTAACTTGAACAGTGAATTAAATAGTACAACTTCGTAATTATCAAAACATATCTGGGGCAGTACCTCACACATTCTTAACAGCAAGGATGGGGTGATGGGTGCCCGCTGATCTGGCCTCCTGACCTGTTCCCTGTGCCAGCCCTCAATGAGGTGCCTCGCAAAAAAAACCCGGTCATGGGGCGAGTGTCCTGTTAATTTACTTACAAAACCAAATGCTGACAACTTCCCTGCAATGGTACCCGGGGCCGCCCCTTTTTGCCGCAGATGCAAGGCAAATCGTAGCATTTCATCCTCTGGAATGGGAAATCCCAGGGCCCACCCCTGTGCTGACCGGTATAGCTGAAATTCCCGGAAGGCTCTGTCATATGCCGCTCTTGTGCGCGGCACCAGGGATCCCAAAAAGGTGGTGCGCAGTTCTACCACCCAAGGCTCCAAACTGCTGGTGGCAATGGCTCTGGGTTCGGTCTCACCTGTGGAGCGAGCAAGCGAAAACGCTCGATCTGGAAGCAAGAGAGGGCGTCGGCTACACAATTGTCTAGGCCTGGAACATGTCTGGCTTGAAAAAGGATATTAAATTTCAGAATTTCAGTGAGCACGAGTGCCCTCACGAGCTTCATAACCCTCGGTGATCGGGAGGACTGAGTGTTAATGATGTGTACCACAGCTTGGTTGCCACACCAAAATAACACCGATCGGTTTGCCAGCTCGCTCGGCCACAGATGGACTGCTACCACAATGGGAAAGAGCTCCAGGAAGGTAAGGTCCCTGGTGATTCCCTGCTCTATCCATTCCCGCGGCCATGGAGCTGCTGCCCATCGATCCCTAAAAATTACTCCAAACCCTGCACCACCTGCAGCGTCCGAATGCACCTGTAGCTCGGCCTCGAACAACAAGCGATCTCACCAAAAACTGGTGCCATTAAACCTGGACAAAAAGGTGGCCCAAATTTGTAGGTCCTCCTTCATTTCTTTAGTAACCCTGACATGATGGTGGGGAGGGGGATTGCCTACCAGCTTTGCATAAAGGCGAGACAAAAAGGCTCGGCCCAGAGCCACTACCCAACATGCAAAGTTCAGGCTACCTATTACTGATTGGAGGCGGCGAACTGTTACCTTCGTCGCCCGCAAGCACTCCTCCACTTTGTCACGTAGTGAGGTCAGCTTGTCCTGCTGGAGGCGGGAGATGGCCATTACCGTGTTCAGTTCGATCCCAAGATAAGTCAACCTGGTCATAGGACCTTCTGTCTTTTCGTGGGCTAGGGGAATGCCCACCCCATGAAAAGTTTTCATAAGCTCCATGCACTCATCCGTGTTGGCCCTTCCGATGAAAAGGAAATCGTCTAAGTATTTCGTCAGACCCCCACCCGCGGACCGCTGTCCCACTATCCACCTGACCAAGGAACTAAACCTCTCAAAAGTGGAGCATGAAATAGAACAGCCCATTGGCATGGCCTTGTCATAGTAGTACGCCCCTTCGAAATGAAATCCGAGGAGAGGAAAACTATCCGGGCTCACTGGGAGCAGGCGAAAGGCAGACTTAATATCGCATTTTCCCACAACCGCGCCAGGGCTGAAGGACCTAACTAGGGACACTGTGGAGTCGAATGAAACGTACCATACAGAGGTGAGGTCCTTGGGTATGGCGTCATTCACTGAGCCTCCCCGGCGGTAGGAGAAGTGGTGGGTCAACCTGAATTCCCCGGGGGCCTTCTTGGACACCACACCCAATGGAGAAATCACCATGCCACTGAAAGGAGGGACAGGAAAAGGACCAGCCACCCTACCTTCTGCTCTCTCTTTCTCACTTTTCTTTCGGACCACATGTTCCAATCCTATTACAGACTTCAGGTTTGGGGCTACCCTCTGTTGTTGCACCTCGCAAGCTGGGATCTTAAATCCCTGCTGAAAACCCCTGACCACATATGCGACCTCCTCCCTATCAGGGTGCTCAAGGAGGGCCGCCTTGAGCTGGGTTGCATTAACTGGTGTTGGGGCTTTTTCCACTGCCACTCAAGCCGCCAGTCCCGTTGGCACCCTTCCCATAGGGGAACTGTTTGCCTTTTGTGCCAGGCCACCCTTGCGGACAAGCAGAGTTTGCGTGGTGGCCCCCACAGGTAGCACATGAGTGGCGAAATATGCATGCTGCTCGTGAACATTTCCCCAAGCGGCCAAACTCAAAACACTGCCCCTGAGACGCCCCTGATGCCCTTCTCCCTTCATCACGAAAGGACTCCAATGCTGATGAAGCCCCGCCCTTTGCCAAGAGATGACCGCTGTCTGACCTGGGCGCATTCCCCGATCCGCTCATACAGTTGAGCCACAGATTGTTGGCGTGCAGGTCCCACCTGAGTCCCGGGGTGAATGCTGCGCGGTGACGAAAAGCTTCGTCATATCGCAGCCATGCCCGAGCCGGGCCTGCCTCGTACGCCCGCCATACTATGTCAGCGTATTTCAGCAGATCAGCCGCCCGGCCGGGGTATGCCTGTATCATCACACCCTGGTAGATAGAGAATGCCGCAGTCCAATTCCTCTCAGCTTTTGGCCGCTTGAAGCGCTCCTTCTCTTTCTTTTCGTCCTGCTCAGCTGGATCCACGATGGGATCGCTGAACAACAGGGCGAAGATATCGACATACTCCCCTTTCCAGATCTTTTCTCTGGTCGCCAGGAGTAGATGATCACCTATGGGAGCCGATACCATCAAGTACCCCCTGTCCACTGGGGGGGGGGCTGGCCCGCACCCGGCAGGGGTGTCTGTGTAGTCACAGCCCCATCGCCCAGCGTCAGTGAATACTGGCATGTGGGGGCCCAAACCTGCTGGATGTGCGCATCTAAGGAGGGTGCGTTTGGGCCCGAGACTGTGCCCACCGCTACTGGGGCTGGTCCCATGCCAACTGCAGGGGCAGGGGAAGGGGGGCGGGCACCGAGACCCACGCCCCGTTCCACCATACGAGCTGGTTCTTTGCCCCCACACCCGGCTGCTGTAAGGTAGCTATTGCTCCAGACGCCGGACAGGCTGCCCACCCGTTGTTACTAGTCCCTCTCCATTGTCGGGGTGCACTCTCACCTGCCACTTGCCCTGCTGGTAACACTGGTCCTTGGTGCGACCTCAGCTGTCTGTCACGTTGTTGGACCAGTGCCTAGATGGCATTCTCGATTCTTGCCACTTGCTGGCACAGGTCATCATTGTCATCACCTTGCGAAACCACCGCTGCTGGTGCAGGCCCTGGTAAGAGGAAAGGGGGCAAGGGCTCTCCTGCCCAACCTCACCCAGGGGCCACCTCTGCCGCCCAGTTCTGCCCAGCTAGGGCACTGGCAGATGGCGAGGGCCCTCCAGGGGAAGCCCACCAATTCCCTGCTGGTGGTGCTGCAGCCCCCGGCTGCTGGACCCTCTGAGCGTCCCCCCCCCCTTCCCCGGCCATCCCTGATGCTGGATACTTGGGCTGATTGGGGGTCCTGCCCAAAGGATCTACATTCCTCACAATACCACCCACTGAAGGGGGGTTGATTGCCTGCGGGGGGATCCCCTGGGCGATGCCCTCAGGTGCCCTATAACGGGCTGGGGTCCTAGTCACTCGCCCGCCCCTGCACAGAGGAGGGGGGGCTGTGGAGGGCCTGGGTTCTGGAGGATCGCCCTGGCCCTGTGGGGTTACTTCGCCTCTCCACGCTTGGCTGTGGATTGGGTCTGAGGGAGCAGTGGATGGGGTATAGTCTACCCTTCCCTCGTTGTGTTGCAACCCCCATGCTGGCTCCCCGACCCCTGTGGCCTGGCCAGGGCTTTGGCCCATGAGGGCGGTAGTTGGGGGGTGCTCTAAGGTGGGGTCAGTCCCCAATGCTTGGTTGGAGGGTGGGCGGGGCCCTGCAAGAGCTCCCTCAGCAGGGCCTCGCACCCCTCCAGTCTCTCTCGGAGGGGTATCTCCTCCTGTCCCTCTGTGCGCCCCCCCACAGGGGGGGTAACATTCCCCCACTCCCCGGGATCCCCTGCGGCTTCCTCTCACCCCCCAATGGATCTTCCCCTTGGGGGGGAACCTGCTCGTCGGCCCGCTGCCGCTTCCCAGGTGCTGGTGGGGCCGCCTTCTTCCTGGTCCATCCTATCCCTGGTGCCTTCAGGTCTCCTTCGCCTCGTGGTGGGATTTGGACCTGTTGCAGCAGCTCCTGCTGTCATTTCAGAGCTCTGGCCGCAAGTGGTGCCGGAGTTCCGCTCTTCACGCTAATTTTTGGTTCACGCCCCTAGGCGCGACCCATGTGGTTCCCCTGGGCCAATCCCCAGCCGGCGGGGTTTCTGTAGCAACCCTGGCCGGGGGATCGCAATTCGCATGGCTGCTGTTTTTTCCCGCCCAGGGGGCTTGCAGCCGCCCCAACGCGGGAAGCTTCCCAGTGACTGCCCTGCCTCCTATTTAACTCGGGCGCGGCAAGGAGCCTCCCGCCATCCACTGTCCCCTTTTGCGGGGAAGGGGAAGGCGGAGGCAAATTTGACAAATATTGCTCAATCCATATGTACCATCCAACCTATCCTAAGAACAGGAAGACTCAAAATATAAGAACAAGACCTAATAACTTAACCCATACCCTGTATAACAGTTTGGAACAAATGTATCGAGGGAGGGGGTTCCAGGCATGAGGGACAGCAAGGGAGAAGGGGTGAAGACGTTTAGAATTATTCTAATTATATTATTTCTAATTAATTCTAATTCTAGATGATTTAATTTAATGGGAGAATGGAAAAATAATGCTAAAACCCCCGTGCACACGAACTAGGATTTCACGTGACTGTGCTAATGTGAGTTAAACTAGCAGCAGTTGCCTAACGTGAGCAAAGAGCCTTAGAGGTCTAGGTTGGCTGCGGCACTTACAGGCCAAGCCTGAAACCTAAACAATATTGGCCTCCCTATGTCAAAACATCCCGACTACACCTGAAACGGGTACTTAATTGAGTACCCACGGGTAATACCCACATTTTCAAATATCACATTGAGTACCCGGCAGGCTACGTGAATGCTGATCAGGTTCCTGTATACTTGAAAAATTGGTAATTTCTGGTACTGATTTTTTGATTTTCCGATAACTGATTAGTAAATCAGAATGATAGTAAAACAGGTTCAAGTTGACAGTCTAGGACCAAATGTCAATATTCCAGGACCTTGGATATCTGAATTAGGTCACAATAGAATATCAATTGGTACTCTACTACTACTACTGATCATTTATATAGTGCTACTAGGCATACGCAGTGCTTTACAGTCACAGATTTTGGAGACAGGTCCCTGCCCAGTGGGCTTACAATCTAAGATGGACAAGGGTGAGGGGAACACAGGGAGAGACAGACACACACACATTCCCATTTTACAGATGAGAAACTGAGGCTGAGAGGTTGTGACTTTGCCAAGGCCACCCAGTGAGTTCATGGCTAGGTCAGGATTTTAAACCCTCGCTTCCCAGGACCGAGTCGATGATGATGGGTCACTTCAGGTACCGGTAATTTGTTGGGTATACCCATTTTGGGTACTAGTTTCAGCTCAAATCCTGACATTGATAAACCTGATGCTGATAAGTTCAGAATGGAAAAAGCCACCAAGACAGGAAAGACTGCTGGCACTGATACGTTCAGAAGACTCTCAGCAATGATAATATATCTGATACAGGAAACACTCTCCTGACATCAAGGAGTCCTCCAGGAAAAATGAGTTCTGCTGCTGAGAAGACATTCTCACAGGAGCATCTGTCAAGTCCTCCTTATGATGATATATGTTTTGTTGTAAATGGGTGACAGTGCCAGTATCAAGTATTGCCCTTCAGCCTGTTTACAGTCTCTTGTGCGATCACAAAGTGTATGGCAGCAGTGATGACAACTTTCTGAAAGAAGACTTTACATGTCTTTCCACATCTATATCACTGGCTTCTCGGGGTCCCTCTGGAGCAAATGGTCAACAATATACATTACACCAAGCATCAGTTGTGTGACTTTGGTCTACTCATCAACACGAGAAAGTTACAGTTGTCTCCTACTCAGTCCATCCAGTTTTTTACACTATCATAGATTCTATTTGGACAAAAAAAGTCGTCGTGCCTGAAGAGTGACATCAAAAGACATGGGTTTCTGCAGTTCTCCAGTCTGTGGAATTTTCCTTCAACCTATGGGGCTTATCACATCTGCCATGGCTGGTATGCATGCCAGAGGAAGATTTTGTTGTCTTAAAAGATGGCCTCTCACCTATTACTACCCCAAAGGAGATTTTCTTTTCAAGAACCTCACCATCCCATTCCACATAGGCCCTTTTAACACAGGTAGCACCCATGCATGAACACCCAAAAATGTGGGTGTTCATGTGTGGGTGAGTCTCGTTTAAACTCCATCACGGGTGTGGGTGCATGCGTGCATATGTATGCACACCCACCTCCACCCATCCTCCATGAATGGAGCAACTGGCAAAAATGGCAGTTGCTCTGTGCGTGTAATGGGTGGAGGTGAGTGTAGATGGGCGTGCGCCCATATACACCCTCCCCACACCTACCATACATGGACTGCCGTGCACACCGACACCCCCCCCACACACACACACACGGACACAGTGACCTGTATAAAAAGGGCCATATTATGCAGCTTACACTGGTGAACTCTTTGATCCCATGTCATGAAAGAAATTGGCTTTCAGTTGTCTGTTCTAGACATAACCATAACCCCACATGCTCTTTGCATAGATGAGGAGCCTGCTGTGGAGATTTCAAGATTTCAGAACAAATGGTCTCTTGCAGAACTTCTCCTCCACATAAACCTTCTGGAGAGGAGAGCAATTCATTCTGAAGTCATTCTGTCTGTATGCGTTGGGACATGCAGTTCAAATCCCTACTGTTCAGATCAATTGAACAGTACACTACAGTTCAAATCAAATCACTCCAGTTCAAACCAATTCTGCCTGTAGTGACTACAGACAGAAAGGCAGCAATGTGGTACATCAACAGAAAGCTGCCTACTTCTTCCACCTGTGTAGGGAAGCAGAAAAGATTTGGTCCTGATGCTTTCTCATTGTTTATCCCATAGCCATACACTTATTGGGAACACACATAATATCCTAGTAAATGAACTTGGCAGAAAAGCAAGGGTCAGAGTGCTGTCTCCCCACACTTTGATAGTTGATTTGCTCTTGAAGAAGTGAAGGCTGGCTGATGTCATAAATAACTTGCAGTAAGACATCCATACAGTGGCATAGATTCTGTATTGGGCCATGCAACATAGCCTAGTCCCCATCTCCCTCTATGATCCTCTCCAAATCGTATCTATTTCCTCAGTATGAGTTATTTTGGTTGCCATCTATTCTAGGCATTATAGAATGCCTAGAAGAATGGTTTTGTCATTTCATAAATGACAAAACCATTGTCAGGACTTGGTCCTGAACCTGCAGCCTTGAGGCCTGCTGTTCTCTGCACCACCCTATGGCATGTGCTGGAGTTGTTTTCCCTCTTTCTTTCTCTCTCTCTCCATGGCTCACACTCCTGGTTTAATCTGTTGACACGCCCACTGGCTTCCTGATTGGCTCCCAGCCTTATTTAAGGCTTGCTGGTAGCTGTAGGAAGTTGCTGAAGCTTCTGTTGCTTTCTCCCTTGGGCTCTCGCGCTGTCTGCCTTTTTGGATCCTCAGCATCAGATCGTGTTCTTCCCTGTTGCCCATGTTTCTGTTGTACTTGGAGTCTCATTCGTAATTCCTTTCTTTCATCTTGGTTCCTCTGTTTATCCTGCACTTCCCCCTCCTTTGTTCCCTAGCTGCCTCTGTTGAGTGTTTGTGGGTATGATTGGTGATCCTTTCAGTGTGTATGGCTGTTGATTCTACCTGTAGCAACCATCTTCCCTTTTTTAAGGCCCTTAAGTTTCTTTCCTTCAGTAACAGGAATGTCTCCTTACCTGTAAGGCAGCCACATGAGCTTTGTCCCACACCAACACCCATCTGCAATAGACTTGGCTGCTAAGAGGAATACTGATTTTGGGAGAGCAGTGCTCAGTTCTATTTTATGCTCATCCTGCCTTCCTAATACATGCACTGCTTTTGATACCGCATTCACACCTTACGGCGGCGCAGCAGTGGCACTCCTGCAAGAAGACGACGTGTGGGGGGAAGGAGGTGGACGCCATCACAACTTCCAGTGCGAATGGAGTTTTGCCACAACAATACTCGCGGATGACAGGGCTGGATTTTGAGTCCTGTCATTCGCGAGTATTATCGCAGCAGAACTCCATTCACACTGGACGTTGTGATGGTGTCTGCCTCCTTCCCCCGCTATATCTTCTCCCTGCGGGAGTGCTACTGTGCTGCCTCCGTAGGTGTGAATGTGACCTTAGTTTCTAAGTGGTTAGAATGCACAGAGCCACTCGTGGGGAAAAATACAGGTTGTTTGCAAGTATCTCCCATTCTTCAGAGTATCTCCCATTCGTATATTCCCACATCCCTTCCACATTCCCTGCCACTTGGAGCTCTGGCTCTTAAGGAACTCTAAGTAGTTGGAAGGAGCTGAGGAAACTTGAGCCCATTATTTCTAGTCCTGACCTCTTTAGCAATAGGCTAAACATACCCAGATCCTTCAATCTTTTTCTCATAAGACTTGCTTTCCAGGCCCTTTATTGCCTATGTTGCCCTCATTTATACCTGCTCCAGTTTGTTAATGTCCTTAAAATGAGGTGCCCCAAACTGGACACATTACTGATCAGTGCTGAATAGAGTAGAATCTTTCCTTCCACTGGGTCTGATCCCCTGACCGGCACGCAGAGCCCATGCGGCGTGCGCAGGTTGTGTGCACCCCTGACATGGGGCCTGCAGTGCGTGCAGACTTGGAATTAACCCCAATGACTTGGAAACAATGATTCTGTTAATGCAACCTAAAGCTGTATTGGCCCTTTTTGCAGCCACATCACATTGCTGATTCATAGGGTATTTTCAGAAGTGGGGCTACCACGCTTAGCCACATTTTACCACACTTAACCCCACCCTGGGGTAACAACCACCATCACTTCTGTTCAGCAGCTGCCAGATGTTTACCACGCTTTGCCCCGAACCGTGGTAGCAGTTACCACTAGTTGGATCTTGGAAAATCACAGGGAACAGCCAGTGGTAAGTGCTACCATGGTTCGGGGCAAAGTGTGGTAAGGCGCGCCATCATGTCCTGGGTACTGGTCTACCCCGGGTGGGGTGGTGGCCACTACCCCGGATTGGGTCTAAGCATGGTAGCATCACTTCTGAAAATACCCATATTCATGTGCTGGTGGGCAACTCAAGTGTACTGCTTTTAGAAAGTTCTGCAGTAGCTGCTGCACAGGTGCATACCCAGTGATGGCAATGCATGGAGCCATCTCAAAGAATGACCATTACTAGTACATGACCTGTCTTTCTCTTACAATGCATAACCCATGAGAGACCAGTGCTGAAGCACAGACCATAAAATGTGGATAACTGAGGTTACCTGCAGCAAATATTTATAACTGAGCAGTAGCTGCCAATCTCTCTGAGCAGAGAAATCTCTGAGATCCATTGTGACTTCTCAAGAAATCAGGAACTGGCATTCCATAGTGCTTCCAACCTTTGAGCCATTAACACTGCATGATGCTTGAAATGCATCAAGAAGTCTGAACCACCACATGTAGCTCAGACCTTTGCTTTTATGGTTTGTGAAACTCCCAGAAGATATCATGGTTTTTGCCATGATGGGAATTGCTGACACCACTTTTGAAGGAACTGCCCCAATATGTGCAGTTCTAAGGCCAGAATGTGAAAATTATTTGTAAACCTTATAGACCTAACAAAATATTGACTGGCATGCAACCTCTAGTTCATAGACAAACTTACTGAAAAGCTAGCAAAGAACTATTTACAGCTACATCATCTATCTGCTGTCGAGATTCTGTAGTTCTCCCAGTCAAGTTAAGGGCTACCCACACAAGAGGGCAATATGCCCCATGCCTTACACAAAAGATGGCCCCACAAGAGGCCTTGTGGTGTTGGTTTTTAAAAAAAATCTAATAGAATGCAAAATTACAAACATTAGTTGTAAACATGAAAACTTTAAATACAGTTTTGAGTCAATTTTAAGTAAAAAATAATAATAATTATAACTTTAAAAATTGAACATAGGGGGGAGGTGTAGGAATAAGATGATCCTGTGCATTGTTTTGTCCTGGGCTTTCAGAAATCTTTTACCCTTTTCACACAAGATGCTCCCCCCCACCCCCGCCCATGCAGATCTGCTGCATGGGTATATGAGGGGCTCCCATGTGACCGCTACGGCCAGTGGGTGAGGGTGCATGCTTGCTCTCGTGCTCCACCCACCTCCACCCATCGCCCATGCATGGAGGAACTGGCAACAACGACGGTTGCTCCGTGTATGGAGATGGTGTGTGCCCATATAATGGCTGACCCCTGCCACCGCCCCCACACTGCAGGGCATAGAAATCCCCTGCCACAGAGGCCCGTGTGAAAAGGGCCTTTGTTTGGCCACAATCAAGTTTCCTGCTGATAAACGGGATGGGGTTAGTAGTGACAGTGATGGTGCAGGATATGCTGTTGGTCATAAGTGAGTAAGAATGAAAGCGAGTGCAAAGCTAGCCATCCTGAAATGTAAGTGCAAAACTCACATTTTTATCTTAACCTTTTACCATCATTGCAAAATCTACAAGGAAAAAAAAAGATACTTCAAGCTATGGTGTCTCTTCCTTCAGGCCTTCCTCCTTGCTCATATACACACCATGTAAAAATCTCAGTGCAAAGATGCCTAGTTCACTTCATAGGCCTGCTCCTTGTTCCAGTTACAAAATGAGGAAGTGCTACTAAACCAGATTAGAAACTAAGGAGCTAGTCAAGATAGGGGATATGTTCAGAGTTTGCAAAAACGGTTGCTTTTTCACAATAGACATCACAGCACACCTACTCTGGTGAAAGGGAGATAAGGGGTAGCTGTTCCTGGTTGATCCTAGCTGGAAATCTTCAACTTTGAGCACTTCACTTAAAATTTAATGTTTTTGGCATACAACTTAATTCTGAAGTTAAACATAAATATTTTACAATCATCTTTTGTATGTTCTACTCTTCCATTTTCTACTGTGAACATTTATTTTTTTCAGTAGAAAAATATTTTTGAAAATGGATTATATATGTGCAAGCGTGTGTATGCACACAGAGCACTCTTTAAAATATCTATATATATCTATATATCCTGTTTTAGAGAGAGTACTTTCTCCTGCAACATTCCTTTTGTTTAAAAATAGGGAATACCATGCACACCAATAGCCCTAGAACTAGAAAATAAATAAATGCTAAACTTAGATATTTAATTGACGCATTTATATGTATATTTCTGTTGTGTAGAACTAGGACATCTTTAATCAGAATTCAAATGAATAGCAGGCAGAGACAGTTCATTATTTTTATTTTAGAGAATTTTTTTAGTTAATGGTCTAGGAACTGCACAAGCTTTTTATGGATGATTGATGATACTCCTGTATGAAGGAATAGATCAATACTACTTGATGTACCTTAATTAACATACTGAGATTTAATAAAAACTTTTTTAAAAAAAATAGTTGATATCCTGCTGTAGCCACTTCTTTGTTGACAACGGATGTGTGTGCACCTACAACATGCCCTACATAATTGAATAGCTACAGTGTAAATAAAAATCAGATATTGCTTTTAGTGCAGCATGAACTATTTAAACATTACCCAATCTCTAAAAGTGTCCATGGATTCACTGCTAGGTTTACTCTTCAGAGCCTACATAACAATGCTTACATATAGGAGTAGCTGTATTTGGCAACTCTTTAATTCAGATGTACATGCAGTTTCATGAGGTGTTGGTACTCCTTGGGCTGCAGTTATAAACCAAAGTCTGTTATTCTTAAACCACTTACTACTTCAGGGTAAGACCCTTTTTACACCCCAGCACCCTCCCCCCAATGTGTGCGACTATGTGGGCATATGTCTGACTGCCATGGCCGATGGGTGGGGGTGCATGCACACTCCCGCGCTCCACCCACCTCCACTTATCTTCACCGATCCCCCACGTGGAGGCCCTGGAGAAAATGGAGGTGCCTCCATGCGTGGAGGTGGGTGGGCGTCCATGTGATGGGCCGCCCATGTGCCACACACCCACTACGGCACCCCCTTTCCCCCCCACACACCATGACTCCTTCCCAGTCCTTTTAAAAAGGGCCAAAGTGAAGGCAGTGGAACAACTCTGCAGTAAGTAGTTATAGGACTGTAGCCAAAGTGAGGAAATAGGATAGGTTTTCATTTTCTCCTCTGGCTCTTCTTTCTTTTTTCAGACCTTGGTGCAACCTTAAAGGTACTTTTGTATATTTTTTGTATGTTAATGGATTAGCCTCCATGCTGTTTTAGGAAAAGAAATAAGCACATGATATTTCTAATTAATTGAACAGTTCACTGAAATAAAATGAGATACAATTCACCTCCAGAAAGCACTTAATCATAGCTGCTTTGGATTGATTTAAAAAAAAAAAAGTCTAAGGCAGTGGATCAGCCAATCTTCTAGTTAAAAAAATAAAATAAAAAAATTTGTGTTTGTATTAGACTCCATTATTTTTAACAATTTTAGTAATGACCTGGATACCTGGACCTGGTGCCCTCCGCACCTCAGAGTGATCCCTGCGGTCCACCGGGGGCGCCTTTTTGGAGGTCCCCCGTGTAAAGCTGGGGACCACAATGGAGAGGGTGTTCTGTTCTCGGTAGCCGGGCCGAGGCTCTGGAATTCCCTTCCAGAGGAAGCCCATCTGGCCCCAGGTCTGTTGGCGTTTCGACGAGTCTGCAAGACCTGGCTGTTTGCCTAGGCCTTCGGAGGGGAGGGTGGGGTGGGGGGTTTGAAGAGTTTTTATGTTGGGGGTGTGTACTTTTAAAATTGTTTTAATGAAATGTTATTATTGTGTGTTTTATGCTGTAAGCCGCCCCGAGATGCATGAGGGGGCGGCTAACAAATATTTATAAATAAATAAATAAATATCTAAGATAGCAAATAAATTAGACCCAGATCCAATTTTCACATGCACGAACCACACTACTGTGTAGAGTGTATCCGACAAAGTCCCCTTCCTCCCAAACATGCAGCCACCCACATCAGCCACTTCAGTGCGTGGCACCTTGTGCATGCATACTCTATGTACATATGCAAGGGTAGCTTTGGTCTATATGCAGACTTTGGATCAGGGCTTTACTATGTACATTTTACCATCACATTCCACATAGTTTCTAATTTTAATTAAAGTGTTGCTAGTTTAGCCTCAATGTATTGATACAAAAACAACAACTACAAAACTTTTAATCATAAGGAGACTGCCAGATTTTCAGGACAGGGAATGGGGCTTATCTGTGTTTTCCATAAAGCACAGTATGAATTTATAGTGATGCATAAAGGACTTAATTATTTTTTAAATATGCATATGAAATGACTGACCATTCCACTGAATCATGGGGAGAGCATGGTGACAAAGGCAGAAGATCTCAGTAAAATGTAATTCCTAATGATGTTTTCCCACGAGATCAAGTGCAGAACTATTAAAATCTTCAAATAAATATGGATACTTCGTTCCTACATTTAAGAGATTAGAAATTTTATCTTCATGATTGATTTATGTTTAGTGAGAACATTGTGACCGAAACCAATTCACTGATCAGTAGGTAGCTGAAAATTCTGGAAAAGTGAACTAACTAGCATCCCATAAGGAGTCCTAATTAAACTATTAGAGAGAGTTCTGTCCAAGCACTCCAAAAGGAGATAATTTCAACTTCTGCAATACTACGAATTTCCTATAATGATCAGATAAAATCCATTGCCTGCAACAACAAATCTTCAGGGATTGCCATTAAGGGAAACGAAAGGGAAGAATTTATCTTTTGCTGTAATAAAACAGTTCATCCTGAGAATCTCCTTGCAGCTTGCTTTATTTATTTATTTATTTATTTATTTTTATCCCACCCACCCTACCTCTTAGGCTCAGGGTGGCTTACAATTATTTAACTTATTAACTGTAACATTAACAACTAATTAATTAACTCAACTCTTAATCCTCAACAATCCTGTGATGTAGGTTAGGTTTAGAAGTCTGTGACTGACCCAAGGTTACCCAGTGAGTTCATGGCTAAGGTGAGACTTTTGAACCAGGGCTGCTTCCTGGTCCAGGTACCTGCACTCTTAACCACTACATCACACTGTAGGAGTTTAAATAGAATTGCATGTGGCTTGGGGATAATGCCAGGCTCAAATAATGCTGTGACCATCCTTCACCAAAGTCCAACTTAACATTTTAACACCAATGAAAAGTGTTTTGCCTCCTTGGCCAAGTTTACTTTCTACCTGTCATGGTCCCATACAAGATGGAAGTAGCATGGAGGTGTTTCATATGGATGATCTTGAGTAGGATGACTGCTCATAAGAGAGTTCATACATAATCCTAGTAAACTATTGTATTAGCAAGAAAAAATCTACATTTGTCATAGGGCTGCAATAATTAATGTTATCTTTTGAAAGACCTCATACAATGCCCAGTGAAATCAGCTGGATCTTTCCATTCATTTCAGACAGTGGATCACACCATGTAGTCTTAGCACCGTATTCTATACTTTATCACTTTAAAAAAGTAACTTTGTTATATTGCTGGACTCTTCTTAACACTTTCCCTGCTGTTGCACAGTGTATTTGAGGGGGATAAATACACTTTGTGAAGCAAGGGGAGTTTGGCCTCCAGGTTTTCAGCAGAGAGAGTGTGATATTCCTGTGCTACCTTTCTCTGTTGAGTATTATTTGGCACATGAATGCAGTTTTGGACCCTACTCACTAAAAGTTATAAGAATTGTGGACATCAAGTTTCAACTTTTTACCATGATTGATTGTCTACCTCCAGTGCTATGTTGAGGTTTAAATAATGAAGACCTGATTAAGAGTGCTTGAAATGCACTGGCATTTGACAATTGTCATCTCAGCACAGCCTGTGTATTTAATCTTCTTTTTGATATTTTTCATTTTTATCTTTTTTTACTCACTTTGGGTTGTGATATAGGGTATTTTCAGATGTTACGAGATCACGCTCAACCACAGTCAATTCCCTGTGGTGAGGAATGCCCTCTTAATGTCTGTTGGGGAACCGGAAGTTCTCCCCCAGATGTTAACCACGCTCAATCCCCGCCGGGAATCTCATTCACCACGTGATCGGCTGAACCCACGGGGCAGGTGCCAATCGCATGGTGAATGAGATTCACGGTGGGGATGAAGGGGCCCATCACGTCTGGATGATGATTCCGGGCCGTGGTCATTTTGGGCGGGCACTACGGCCGCATTGGCCGCGGGGCCCACCTGTCTCCTCAGAGGGCGGGCGGTGGGGGAGCATGGGGGGGGCGGGGGCGTGCGGCCGCACGTTGTGCCATGCGGCCCCTCCCTGATTCCCCACCGGGATCCCCCGGCATGTCTGTTGGTCATGCTAGAGTGATCCCGGCGGGGAATCTAAGGGTTGTTTCCGTGACGGGGCAAATGTTGCCCCGTCATGTCTGAAAATACCCATAAACATAATTGTTTAAAATGTGTTTATAACTTCATATCTACAGGCCTTTTCCCAGGGGGATAAATAACACTGTGCCCAGTGTGCCGGAAAAAAATATTTTTAATTATGAAAAATAGCAAAAAGCATTTGAATTGATAATTGTAAGAAATATCTTTTATATCTATCAGAAATAAGATGCAAACTCGAGTTTATAAAAGGAAGACAAAGTTTTGCCACTAATAGCAAGGCCACTCTTTCTTTATTCTGCTGCTACTGCCCTTGATTATTGAGGTGAAGAAGTAAGGTAAATTGATTCCATCAGCTAAAGATAAGAAAGATAACAGAAAACATAAATCAAAGACAAATAAAAGCAACAAAAACAAACTGGGGAGTTAAAATACAACACTTGTTGACTACAACAGTAGGAGTTGATGGAAACAGAGTAGTGAATTGCTCTTTAGTTTAAAGTAATTATTGCTATTGTCTTTGTCAAGTTTAAACATCAAAAAGTATACACACTGTTATTTTTCTAGTGTGCGTATTGCAATAAATATTATTTATAAGTTTTACAAGGAGTGATCCTAGTATTTTAAAATCAAAATGTGTCTTTCTTTTCTTAGTCAGCAACACTAGTTGAATCACAGAAGCTGTACTCCATAAACATTTGCAATTTCCATCTAGCAGTGGATATAGAGAGGATATTTAAACCTCATTTTCAAATGCAGTTTAAGGTATCCAAGCTGATATAATTATTGATGTAGTGAGGAATACACTTAAGTTGAACAGACTGATCCGTGCCTACCTATACATCCATTTGAATGGTAAATTTTACAATTTATTTATACTTTGTATATTATTGAAAAACTAGCATATGAAGTATACTGTACTGTTGTAATGCTGGGGTCTTTAAGTTGTCTTCAGTGGAACGTTTCATTCACATATACTAATTGAGTAATTATAAATGTGTTGCAGTGGCACTCAAACCATTTATATTCTAGTAGTGAAAGTGGGTTGTGGTTTGACTCCTTTTTAAAAAAAACTCATTTTCCAGTGGGCTGCATATATTAGTGATGAAGGTGCTGTGAAAGTAACTGTTTGTTTCCATGTTGGAAAAGTTTCATGGCTCCAGCAATCGCTAACCATTTTACCACACAGCATCCATCATTTTGTCAAAGTTTTAATGTTTTGCAGTGAGCCACCTAGGAAAGAAAGAGAGGAGAACAGAATGACAAAACAGGCAAATTCTTTCATTCTGTGCCAAAAAACTGACTTAAATTTAGCCCTGTTTGCCCTTGGAACAATGAATGTGACATTTTCCTGAGTGCCTTAGTAAATTTGATTGTCAGTTATTGAAATGTATGTTTAAATCAGTGGTGGTGCGGCTATAGATGCTTTTTTTTCTCTAATGGCATTGAATCCTTAACCCATGACGTTTGACACATAACAGAATTAGAAAGTCTGCTGGATCATTTGACTGAAGTGGTGCCCTCCCTGGAATACCTCAGTTTGCTAGGAAACATAGCCTGTCCAAATGAATTGGTCAGCAGGGACAATGATGAGGGTGACTACCAGAGATACAGGTTAGTATCTTCACTCGCAAATATATAAAAAAGCATCTGTTTCTTAATACTAGATGGAGTAAAGTAGATAAAAGTACGTATCTGTGAAAGTCACTGTGAACTAGTAGATAAAGCACTGACTTGGTATTCAGGAGACTTGGATTCTCTCTGGCTCTGCCACTGACTTTTCCTGAGTGACCCCAAGCAAGTTGCTTCATCTTTCTGTGCCTCTATTTCTCCATTGTAAATTGCAGACAATACTAACTTTTGAGCACTATGGATAAAAAGGACTATTTGGGAACTGAGAATTAGTTTATTGTTTTATTTTTTATTTTATAATGACAATAATCATTTTATTATTGGTGGTAGTAATAGTATTCCTCAAATAATCTCTTTTCTGCTCTCATTATACCAAAATGTACTTGTTTAACCATCCTTGCTAATCTTGAATAGTATTTTAGTATGACCAGTTTTACTGATGCCAGTGGAATTAGCTATAAAGGCCTCAATTCAGGAAAACATTCCTGCATGTGAAGACACTTAGGCACATGTTTAAATCACCCTTGAAGCCAGTGGGACTCTATCATGAGTTTGTGCTTATCTGAACCAGTGCTAGTTTAAGGTGTACTGTTGACTGTGAGTAGCTGTAGCAGATTTTGGCCATTAAAAGACCTTCTATATAGAAATATTTCATTATTCTTTTTCTGAAAATGAACAATGGGTATTTTCAGACGTTACGAGATCACAGTGAACCACGGTGAATACCCACCTGTGGTCACTGTGTCTCAAACGTCTGTTTGGCGGCTGCCAGATGTTCGCCACGGTCAATACTTGCAAGGGGTCAATTTGAACCACGCTTCCCGGGCTAGCCGGGGGAATGTCCCGGGAAGCGTGGTCAAAAAGATTCCCAGCGGGGACCAAAAAAAAGTAACGTCTGGCCGGTTGCCACGGCGCGGGATCCCGGGCCATGGCGCATCCGTCCCGACGCGGCGGCCGCATTGGCCCCGCCGCCCGCCCGTCTCCCCGGAGGGCGGGCAGCGGGGTGCGTGGAGGGGGCGGGGCCGTGCGGCCGCACGTTGCGCCGCGCGGCCCCGCCCCCTCCCAGATTCCCTGCCGGGATCCCCCCGGCACGTCTGATATGGCGTGACGGGGTGACCCCGGCGGGGAATGAATGGGTTGTTTTCGGTACGGGGCCAAGCGGCCCCATAACGTCTGAAAACACCCAATGATAGCTAATTTGCTTTAGGCATAGTTTAAAAGAAATTGGCAGAGGGATGGATGACCTTAGGTTTCACTCATCTCCGTTCACCAGCAGAGCAATCATTGTGTAGACCAGCGGTGGAGAACCTTCTTCCTACCCCTACTCTCTGCAGGCCAGATTGTCCCAGTGGCGGAGGGCTGGATGTGCCAGACGTTGCTCCAGTCCAGCCCTCTTCCTCCTCCTCTATAACCTCTATGGGGACACGGGTGGGGGTACCTGGGGAGCACTCTGTGTTGGTGCAGTCCTGGTTTGCAGCACTTTTCTGTTACCTGGGGTATTCCCCCGTCCCCGACTTCTGCCCCTGGACTGCTGAGAAATGGATGACAAGCTGCATGCAATACACGTTCGGGGAGAGTCTTTGGGGGCCGGATGGGAGGGAATGGCGTAGGGCAGAAGTGGATCATGGGTTGCAGGTTCCCCACCCCTGGTGCAGGCCTTTTTCACACAGACACTCTAACACTAATAAAATGGGTGTTACATTTTATTATACATGCTGCAGGTGCGCGCTATGGGTGCCCTGCAACATGTATAATAAAATGTAACACCTATTTTATCAGTGTTAGAGTGTCTGTGTGAAAAGGGCCATAGACTCAAACCACGTGGTTCACAATGGGCAGTATACTAATTGTGTGATATTAATTAATTGAGCCGTAATTTGGAAATTAATATGCATCTATATGGAAGTCAAAATCTTGGTAACTGTCACTTCCTGATTATAACCCAGTAGCAATTGGGTATATGCAAATAGGTTTATTTCTTGTAGAGTGAAACTTAATATAAAGATTAATTGTCATTTTTGAACATAGTGATTGAATATAGATCCACGGCGTGGAATGCCTGCTGAAGTGATATCATTCTACATAGCTTCTGCCCTCTGGCACTGAGACGCTATTATCATAAAATTCTATTTGATGTCATCTGAGTTCCTTTTCCCCAGACAAACATGATACAGCCAGATTTCAAGCCAAGGATACTGGCATTTTCCACATTAGCTGACTGAAAGTGGCCTACTCAAGTTAAGTTAGAGCCAAAATGCATGGTCAGTAAGCTACATACCAGAGAAGAGAGCCTACAGTATATCTTTTAGATATCCAGAGGAATACACTCAGACCCTGGTTATAGTTTTTACAGTCAAAAGTTTTATGCAGAGGTTACACTTTAAACTCTTTAGCAGAAAATGCAGGAGACCTGAAAGGATTCTTGTTTGGAACGGGCATGAATTGGAAGCAATGGTTTATTGCTATTACCAAAATTTGTTGAACTTTTTGCTCATGGAGTGAACAGCTGAACAACTTTCCCCAAAGTAAATATTGTATGATCAGTATTTCAGACTTGTGAGAATAGCTTTTAAGCTATCTTTAGCCTAAAAATTTAATTTTAAAAAATAAATATCCAACAATATAACGTTTGAATTCAGCATAGCCGTGGAATTTTGGTTTTCTCTAAGTGACCTAGATTTAATAAAATATTTTTGCACTACTTTCACCCTGTGTGGAAGGTATGGCTGCTGCCCAGCTCAAAAGACCCTAATAGTGTTGTGTCTATAAAAATTTATGTGACATTTTCACTAGAGAATTGCTTAAAAATGAATGATATTTCCACAGTTTACTGTTTTTCACTTTAAGTGCATTTTCTGACAATATGTCTCCTATTAATCATTTAAGCAAAAGTAGTACCTTAAAGGAGCCATTCAGAGGCAAGAACCCATGGTTCATTTAGCGCTGTCTGAAAAAAAATATTGTATTGATTGACATCCACTGTGGTTATGTGATGTAATATTTATAATATGTCACACAGCCATACATCAAAGCAAGCATGTCTGTTGTTTCATTTCAATGCAAAATGTTGATTTCTAAGAGGTCAAGGTAGACTTAGGGCATGTTGTGGCAAACCACTGTGCTAGATATATGAAGTGACTAGATTTATGCATCTGTTGAAAACAGCAATATTGATGGTCCCCCCCCCCCCACCACCACCCTCTTCTTTGTAGGGTTTCTTTTTGCCACTTTTGCCTTGAATAAGCAGGTTAATTAAAACTATTTAAAAACTGAACAGACTTCTGATTTTTTGAATAATGTACTGCTCTTCAGCTGAAGTGCCACTTCCTGTTTGCTTCCCATAGGCATTGATTATACCTTGTAAACACTGAGTGTGCCATACAATATTATAATCAAAAACCTTACTATGTATACTCATTGTGGCATAAATATTGCATACATGTCTAGTTTGTCTACATAAGAGGGGGGTGGTTCCAAAGCTTTGATTTAAAGGGACATTGCCTACAAGTTTAAGCTCAATGTTTAGGAGGTTCATTGTGCTGAACACATGCTGCAAATTTCACTTTGACCTCTAGTCTAGTGAAATCAAGTAGGGTTCAAGTTGTTAAGATGCTCTTTACCTTATTAGACTGGACCCTATGTTTTTTTAAATAGAGGGAAAAGATGCTAGCAAAACCTACATTTAATAGATTTTTTTCTCTTTGTGTGTGTGTGTGTGTGTGTGTGTGTGTGTGTGAGAGAGAGAGAAAATAATATAAAACAATTTTGATTTTAATTCAAATATATTACCCTTTGTGGTATTAACAACTTCGTAATAGAGACATCCGGTAAATGTGGGAGAACTAAAAAGGGCAAGTGGCTATAAATGCAAAAGCCTGGTCTAATACTAAACTGATTCCAATTCTTAAACCTCTCTCAACTTTGAATTATTAAAAGTAAGGTTAGTAACCAAGAGATAAAGATCTTTGTCCCCACAGCACAAATGAATGCAACAGACACATCTGATTGTGTCAAGCACGGGCACAATTCTTTATTTAAACTAACCTCAGTCTGGTAAAAGGGGGGAAACAATGACCAAGAGAAAACCATCCCCAAACAAACTCCAGGTCCAGAAAAACCAAATAGCCATTGGGCAGACACCACTGCCCACTAATGTTCAACCAGGACCCCCAATGGTAAGGTCCAAAGGGTGGGGTGACCGTGTGTCCCAGTTAGGGAACAGTCCTGTTCTACATAGCCAGTGCAACCCCCCCAGGGTCGGAGCCGATGCTGTGGTTCACACATCCCTTTATCAGCAGCAGCTCCTACACAAATCTCATAAGGAGGTGCCTCCTTATGAATTCCTTTTGCCATTCTACTTCCTTTGACTATACCAACCTTGGACCTCTGAGTTGCAACAAGATTAACACCTCAGATGAACATACTCAGCAGTTACTTAACTCATAACTGAGGGTGAAAAATCCCTGCCGGGAGGCCATGCCAATTCAATAAGGGAAAAATTCCTTTCTGGCCCCAATAAAAGTGACCAGCAACACTCGTAGTGCCAGTCCAAGAGGATTGGTGGGTGCTCCAGCTTCCTGCATGATGATGCCTGCTCACCCCAGCCCTCTGCTCTGCTTTTTATGGAGGATGGGAAAAAGAGCACCCTCAGTAACGCCCACCCACCCAGAAGCCCCAGATGGGCCAATGGTCCCCATTTTATATCTGTGCACATGCCTTGAAACCCATTTTCCTGCCAGGGGACATGGCCGTGCCCAACCCCCCCCATCTGTTTTCTCAAAGGCACGTGGGGACAAGACTCCTTCCCCCATAGATGTGTGCGGGGTGGATGAAGGATTCTTTTAAAAGGTATGTTAACTTGTTGGTGTACCTTGAATATCTAAACTTAGCATATTTAAATACTTAAAAGATATTACAAAGGAAATCTGTGCATGGAATTCTTAGGAAGACTTTAGACACCCTGATCCCCATGAGTGGCCCCTTTGCCACCAGCTTTTGAATATGCTGTAACAAAATGTCTTGTGAATTTTATACAGTTGTTGTCCTTAGAATTCAGTTTCTCTTTTTAAGAAATGCTACAGGCTTTTGCATTTTTGCATGACTTTTTTTTTAAATTACAAACTAGCTTCCTTGATGCTTAAAAAAGTAAACGAGAAGCTTGAAGGTGTGTAGAATAACCAGGAGTTAGTAGCCATGATTATAATATAGGAGAGGGAGAAATGTCTCAAGATCTCAGGTCTAAAAATCAGGAGAAAAATGTGTTGTGCAAAGCAGTGTATATTCTAACTAACCTAATCTTCAATCTCTATTCTGAAGATCCAGGAAAGCAAAGGTCATGACCCAGAGATCAAAGTAACAGAAGTCAACATAATAATTGCTGGTTGCTTCTCTTGTACCCACACTTGCTCTGTCCTGTGGGCGTATTGTTTGCAGTGAAAACTTCAAACATTTTGTTGAACTGTGAAAAATCATCTGGGTCAGAATGTATTACAAAGCCTCACCTATTTTCATTAAAGTGAGATAATTGTGAAGGGTGTGTGTGCTGGGTGTGTGTGTGTGTTTGAAATCTTTAGTACATGTTCCTCCTTCTATGCTCCTTATTGATATTTCCTGGAATTGTGCATTCATTTAATAGCACTGTTGACATGGAAACAAGGGCAAGTGGAAACAAATGCCTGAGTTTACTTGAAATTAGCTTTGAATGTGTGCAGTAGATAGGTTATCTTTTGCAAAGAGGAGCAAATTGTGACAACTTTATAGAATCTTCTTAAAATGTAACCAAAAGAAATTGATACATTTTGTATATAAATTAGCATTTAAAAACATAATAATAATTAATGAGCATTTCCAAAGTGCTGATTCATCTTGTGAAATTTCAAACATTTCCAACCAGGTTCTTTCAGTGGGAGCAGTGGGTGCTCCTCTTCATTGTAAGATGACACCTTAACGGTTTATTTTATTTTTAAACTTTTTTTGTGGGGCGAGGTATTCAGAGCTTTAAAAATGGAAAGTACCTTAAATGGTGAGGGTGTGGGGACAGGTCGATACTGCCAATCTTACTGTTGGTAGTGACAACTAGCTTTCATCTGAGACCTTCTTAGTTAAAGTGTGTCTGGAGAGAGAAAATTATAGCCATTATTTGGCCAGCATTCATATGAATGAAGACCAGTACACCAAACCTGTTGTACCAGTTTTATAAATAGGTAAACTGAAACGTGTCCATGTTAATTCAGTGAATAAAAGCACAATCTTGTTAATTCACAATCTGAATTAACTTCTCCATGTTAATTCAGTGAATAAAAGCACAATCTTTACAGCCAATCTCCTTTTTTAAAGATACACAACACCAGATATAATGGGACAAATTCTTTCCAGCCCTAGAGCTCTCTTTGGCACAGGTGAGAAGGGAGCCAGAGAGAAATATTTCAGATTCCTCATGCAAGACCTGCTGTATCATTATTCGCCCTCTTTTCACCACTCAAGAGGCTTGAGTGAGCAGAGAAGTTTCTCTCTGAACAGTAAACTCTCTGCTGATGCAAACATGCCAAATTCTGGCCCTGCACCTGAAACATGCTACTCTGCCTCAGGCGTGTGCAAAAGAAGTTAAAGACCTGGAGCAGGAGTGGTCTAACTTAGAACTACCTACCAGCAGCCTAGAGAATCCAGTCTAATTGTTTTTACTTCAGTCATATGTTCCTTCTGAGCTTGATTCTTCTTCCATTAGTTGTACACAGGTACCTTCAGCACAGTGCCCAGTACGCTGGTTCCAATTGCCTTCAGTAGAGTTACTTTGATTTATATCAGTTGGACTACTCTGGCCCTTAAAAATCCAGGGGAAACAGATAAATCTTGTCCTGGGCTGTACCAGTAACTTATGCACCAAATCTCCCAGGTGAACAGCCTGTGGCATGATAGAAAAATGCAGATAAGGGAAGCTGGTAGTAAGTCAAATCTTTAACTTGGAGATAAGAAATGGCTCAGTCAGGATGAGGCACAAAGTGGCACTGGATGAAGCACACTCCCTCCCCCCTCCCCCGGTGAAAGAGAACTGTGGTGACTCTTGATTCAAGCCAGTCCTCTTTGTAAATTGTCACAGCTGGGGCAGCAAATACACATTGGTGGGTTCCTAGACTTAGAGCTGGTGTGAACTAGGGGATTTCCAATTATTTAATCAAAAATAAAGTCCAGCATTCTGCCCCTTCAAGTGATGCAATACTTGTACCACTTTACCTTTAACTATGTAACTTGAGTGAAAAACAGAGGTAAAATAGTTGGAATTTGGAAAGCTCCTTCAAGTACAGTTGTTGTTGTTAATATAGTGCCAGCAATGTACCTGGCACTGTACAGTCAATAGTTATGGACAGGTAACCTTTTAAGGGGCTTACAAACTAAGAGACAAGGGAGAGGTGAGCATCAGGAGAGACAATAGTACATTCATGAGGCTGAGAAGTTGTAGGCTCACGTGTTTCACTTAGTTACAGGGAACTAGATTCTGAGTGAGGGGGAAGCAGATGCAGTTTCACTCACGACGAGCTAAGGCCTGACGGAAGAGGTGGGTTTTCAGGAGGGATTTGAAAGATGGGAGGGAAGGAGCAGAGTGAACATATTCAGGAAGGGATATTTTAAATATTGTGCAATCAAGCCATTTCCCTCTAGTCCAAGGCTTGGATGGAACTTAGGATACTAGGTGCCATGTGCACATGTAGCTACCTTTGAAGTTGGACTCATTCTCTTCCCCATATGCTGCCCTTTCCTTCCAGTGTCAGCTATCCTTTTCCATAGCCATCTTTATAACCACTTTGGGTATTTTCAGATGTTACGAGAGTTCTGCTCACCACACTGAATCACAGTGCATCCAGTGTGGGGGCAGCGATCTCGGGAATGTTGTTTGTTCCCGGCCAGATGTTCACCCCAGTGAATACCCGGCCAGGATCAAATTGACCATGGTTCTGGTTCTCAAGTCGGCCTGAGAGCCAGAACCATGGTTAGATTGGCCACGATCCGGGATGGGCCAAATGTAATGTTTGTTACCTTGGCCCATCCTGGATCGTGGCCCCAACCACGGTATGGGATCGGGTGGAGCAGCCTCATTCGCAGGCAGGTGGCTGTGGGAGCACGGGGGGCGGGGCCGAGCAGCCACACATCAGATTCTGTAGGGCGATGAGGCCGGCACATCTAAAGGATGGTCGGCCTCATCACAGACCGGGATCCGAGACAGATACCGGTCCGGGGTTCAGAGTGTTGGGCCTTAGGGCCCTGCACGTCTGGAAATACCCTTTTTTGCTTTGTTGCTTTCCTGACTAGCATAGCTCACGAACGGTTCTCTTAGCCCTCACACTGTCATATCCTGCAGCTTAATGTCTGCTTCATCATGGGGGACAATGAGATGAGGTCCATAGACCTATGTATGACCATCAGTGTACTGATACTTAAAAACAAGGATTCTGTATCCCTAAATCCAAAAGGTTAATGAAATATTTATTAACTCATATACTAATAAATATATGGGCTAATTTATGAGCCCCTATATACTTATAAAGCTAATACATGATAGTTATTTACAACTCTGTCCTATCAGATATATCTGTGATAAACCTTTGAATAAATGAGGAATGAAATGGCTATGAAAGCAGATTCTTCCCTGAAATTATTATTTATTTGTTTGTTTATTTTGTCACATTTTTATGCCGCCCTCTCCTGCCTATGCATCTTGGGGCAGCTAACAACGTTATAAAAAAACCAAATAACATCATAAGAATATAAAACTTTAAAATAACCCAAACAAGAAAAATCCCAACCCGCTCATCACCTGTCTCCCTCAGCAAAGGCCCAGCAGAACAGCCAGGTCTTATGCTGTCTATGAAAAGAGGGGAGGTCGAAGGCCAGGCGGACCTCCAATGGGAAAGAGTTCCACAGCCGCAGAGTGGCCACTGAGAATGCCCTCCTCATGGTTGACACCCGGGAAACCCAGGGGACCTCAAGGTGGGTGAGACAGTCCTGTAGATAAGTGGAACCCAGGCCGTTCAGGGTTTTAAAGGTCAACCAACACCTTGAATTGGGCCCGGAAGACTATCGGTAGCCAGTGAAGAGAGCGGAGAAATGGAGTAATGTGCTTGCAATGACTCGTCCCCCCTAAGGAGACGCTCTGCTGCATTCTGCACCATCTGCAGTGTCTGGACCATCACATGGGGTAGCCCCACGTACAGTGTGTTACAGTAGTCCAGTCTTGAGGTAATAAAAGCATGGACGATTGTGGCAAGATTTGAGTCCGAGACATACTGCTCAAGCCGTCATACCAGATGTAGTTTATTTTATTTATAATAAAATTTGTATGCTACCCCCTCCTGCTGAAAGCATCTCGGGGTGGTTAACATGTTAAAAACAGATTTAAACAAATAACAAATACAATTAAAAAAGAATAAAAAACAATTCAAACCCCTACCCCTCCCTAACCCAACATACCCACTCCATCCCCCTCGGGAAAGGCATGGTAGAACAGCCAGGTCTTACATTGTCTACGGAAAGAGGGGAGGTTGGTGAACAAGCAGACCTCCAATGGGAGGGAGTTACACAGCCACCACATGGCCACAGAGAACGTCCTCCTTAAGGTCGACACCTGAGAAACCCGGGGTACTTCGAGGAGGGCGCCCGCGACTGACCGCAGGGGCCGATCCAGGACCCAAAGGGTAAGGCGATCTTGCAAGTAGGTGGGGCCCAGGTCGTTTAGGGCTTTAAAGGTCAACACCAACACTTTGAATTGGGTCCGGAAGAGTATCAGCAGCCAGTGCAGAGAGTGAAGCACTGGTGTAATGTGCTCACATTGGCCCGTCCCCATTAGGAGACGAGCCGCCACGTTCTGCGCCAGCTGTAGTCTCCTAATCAGCACCATGGGTAGCCCCACTTAGAGTGTGTTACAGTAGTCCAATCTTGAGGTAATAAAAGCATGGACGATTGTGGCCAGATCAGAGTCTGAGACATATGGCCTAAGCCAACGTACCACATGTAACTGGTGGAATGCCCCCTTTGCCGCAGCAGCCACCTGGACATCCAAGCAGATCCAGGAGCACCCTCAGACTCTGAACCTGAGATACCAAGGGAGAATGGACCCCATCAATGATGGGGGCCACAACTCCCTCGGCTTTCCCCACAACCATCACCTCCGTCTTGTTGGGATTTAACTTCAGGTGGCTTGCCCTCATCCAATCCCCCACAGCTGCCAAACACATGTTGAGTTCTCCCAGACAGGAAGAAGTGGCACCATTCAAGGACAGTCCTGCACACTCCGGTTCAGTCCTGCCACTGAGTCACCAACAACTCATGATCAACGGTATCAAATGCAGCTGAGAGATCTAATAGTATCAACAGGGTTGAACGACCCTGGTCCAGCTCTCGGGAGAGGTCATCAAGCAAGTGCAGTCTCAGTGTCATAACCTGACCAAAAGCCAGACTGCGAGGGATCTAGGAATCTGATTTGATCCAGATACTCCTGAAGCTGATGAGCCACCCACCTGCTCAATAACCTTCCCTAAAAAGGGAAGGTTAGTGACCGGCCGATAGCTGGCCAGGACATCAACGTCCAATTATGGTTTTTTGAGCAGAGGCTGCACCACCACCTCCTTCAGGCAGTCTGACACTCTGCCCTCCCTAAGGGAGGCGTTGACTATCCCGGATAGCAACGGCCCCAGCGTTTCCCGGCTGGCCTTGACCAGCCAGGATGAGCATGGGTCCAGTTTACAATAAGTGGCTCGAACACCCCCCAGAACATCCTCTGCATCAGAGGGCAACACACACTGAAATTGATCCCATAAACAGGACAAGATTGGGCTTCAACTGCCTCTGATTCACCCACTGTTTAAAAAGTGCAGCATCGAAACCGTGGTGGATTTGAGTGATTTTATCCACAAAACAGTCCACGAATAAGTCTCAGCCAGCATTTGCTAACTCTAAATCCAGGCGGAAGGGGACCAGACTGACCAACCCCCTCACCACCCGGAAAAGCTCAGCTGGACGGGACAGATGCAATGAGGGTAGCAAAGAAAACCTTCTTTGCTGTCTGCACGGCCACGGCATAGGTACGTAACCAGACTCTATGTCGCAATCAGTCAACTTCAGTATGAGAACGGTACCACCATCACTCTAACCACTGCCCTTCTAGCTTCGTCCATCGCAGATCCTCCATATACCATGGGGACCTGCGTTGTCGGTGATTCGGGAGCCGACGCCTAGGAGCTCCAAATGGCACAGTTCCAAAAGGCCATGAGGTCATAGAGTGAACGGCCATCAACATCAGAGGGAATGTCTACCAGGACATTCCGGAATCTCTCTGGTTCCATAAGTCTCTGGGGGTGAACCAACCAAACTGGCTCTGCACCCCTCTGGGGACCGACATGCACCAGGATGCTGGCCTGGAGAAGATGATGATCTGTCCATGACAAGGACACTGCTGAAACCTCCCCTACTAATGGATCCCCTGCCTCGAGGCTGTGCAAAATATCATGTCCAGCATATGTCCCCCAACATGTGTGGGGTCAGCAACTATCTGAGATAGGTCCATGGTGGCCATAAACTCACACACTGCTCCTCCAAGACTGGCATTGTCATGGATATTGAAGTCCCCCAGGAATCACAAGACCACCTCTGACACCAGTTCAGTCAGAACAGGCAGGGAAGCGGCTGTACAGGTAGGTGCACAGTATATCAGCAGTAACCCCACTCTGTCTCTGGCCAAATCCGTCACCAGGTGGAGGCCCTCAATTCCCATGATAGATTGCATAGGAAATCTCCTCACAGACCATGTCTTCTAAAAAATAATGGCTACACCGCCCCACCCCCTGTCCCTCCAGCCACAGCTAATGTTGAGTTTATTTAGTCTGTGTGAGGCCGACAGAAACAAATGGGTACAACTTTAAAATAGGAATTATACAGAGGCATAACTCAAAGCCACTTTCAGACATGCCCCCCCCCCCGCACATATTTGGGCTGGGGGGGAGAATGCGCAGCCCAAATATGTGCAGGGGATCCAGCCGGTCTGAAAGGTCCCCCCTGCGTGACTTTGCCAGCTGTGAGGGTGCTTGGGGAGCGGAGTCGGAAAGCGAGAATTACCAAGTGCCCCCAAGCATCCCGGGGCAAGGGCCAGGAAGGTTGTGCCTGGAAACAAACCATCAGGGTCTAATATGGCTTCTAGGGTTGAAAACCCATAGCCTTTATCATCACAGGGTATCTGGGTGAGCGCACAACTCCTGGTTGCCCTATGCCACCATTCACGCAGGAGCAGGAAGGGGAAGGGCATGTAGGGTAGTGCTGGGGACTGGGGGTGCTGAGCCCCAGGAGGGGAGAGGACGGGGACAGGGCACGCACAACACAGAGGGGCCCAAGGTAAGTGCTCTAGAGGAAAAACAAGGTTTCTCGTACTCACCTGTCTCTCACTGCGCACAGTCATCACACTCACACCTTACACTCACTCGTCAAGCACACTCACTGTCAACTCCAATCGGGCTGGTCACACACGGGAACAAACAAAGCAAGAGGGGCCAGTATTACAGGCACGGAGGCACTGATCACCAGTGGCATGATAGTGCCGCAGAGCTGCTTTTATCCCCCCCAGCTAGGCGTTGCCGCAAGCACTCAGACCATCGCGGCGCGGATGCGGGGGGCGTGGCTATGTCCGGGCGCATCGGTCCCTCAGGAGTGCTGCCCCTTGCGTCAACGTGTAAGCATGGGGGCATGTCTGAAGCGTCTGTTGCATTGCCTATGGGAGCCGGAGCGGGGTTCGACGGTGACAGCGGTGGTGTTGGGGGTGCAGGCCGTGGGACGAGGGGGAGCGGGTCCTGGAGGGAAAGGGCTCCCGGGGTGAGTGGAGGGTGTTGCACCCTGTGGGGTATCTGGGCTTTCCCCCTTCCAGGCAGGATCCTGACACCAGCAGAGACGCACGGGATGCAGAGCAGGAAATTGAGCTCCGCATCCCGCGTGTCTCTGCTGGCAAAGCCGCGCGGGCGGGTTTTTCAGACTGGCTGATTCCTATGAGGCTGTGCATTCCGCCCTGCAGCCAGAATATGCACAGGGGGACCATGTCTGAAAGTGTGCTAAGTTGGAATAGACCTGGTGCAGAAGATGGAATTGGGCCCCCTAACCCTCCTTCCAGTGGTGGGGGATGGGGATGGGGATGTAGTTGCACATGGAAGTGTGCCCCTCCCCTCCCCCAGCTTGTGGGGGCTCATTACAGCTGCACTGTCGGCCTCTGATAACAGCTACATCCCTTCCAATTCTGTATTGCTTTCTATTTTCCACTTGTTGCCAGTTTGTAACTCAGTCCTTACCCGGCTGTTGCGGAGGAGTTGAGCTTTGATGGCTCCATGTAACAAATGGAGAAACTGATAAGAGCAGTGTGATTTTCCAGCTGTTTAACTGGCTTAGTAGTGGGCTGATTCTTATTCACTTCAGTGGCACCTATTCTGGTGTCAAATAGTTGGAGGATCAGGCCCAGAGTCCGACATATCAAAGACTTCAAGAGTCACCCAAAGTGGAACAAGTTTTCATAAGAAGCAAGATTTTATGCAATATATATTATTATTTTGTGTTTTCATTTTGATTTATAATTGTATGTATGCACAGCACTTTATAAAACAAGAAGGCACAAGTTGTAGGCTCCTGTACCATAATCCTACCCATTTCTCAAAGTGGCATATTGAGTCAGCTACACAAATTCTGTAATGATTCATCGGTGTTTCATCAGCCCATATCTCATTTTTAAAATGTACTCCTCTGTGCTTTGACAGGTCACCATAAAAACTGTGAAAACTATGCTAATTGAACAGTTACCAAATTGGTAAATATAATGTTAATCCCTATTGTCAATTTCAGTTATTTAAATCTGAAAGAACATGTATTGTGACACTTAATTGTGTTTCATTCCTATGTGGATTACAGAGGTACACTTCACTTTCCTGCCTGCTGCCCAACTTTTCAGTTTACCTTCCAAGGACACCAAATAAAAAGAACATTCTGGATAAATGTAGATTTCCTTGCTTACTCAGTTTCCCAATGACAGAGATAAGTGAGCCCTTAACGTCCATCCTGTGATGCTTGGATTTTCCTCTTTCTGCTCACTACTTTCTTCATCACTACTAGTAATGACCTTCTCTCATATAACTGCAAAGGTGGTAAACTCCATAACACCAGTCTCGGGCACCTGAAACATTCTCTAAAGGAATTTTTAAAGACACCTTAACTTATAATAAAGCAGCCTAAATTTAGAATGTAAAATTTAGATGGATCTTTTTTCATTAAAGGGTGTTCCGTTAACTAGCAATTTTATAAGTCTAAAGCAGTTGCAATGTGTCATGCAATTTATAGATTCCAGTGCCTGCCATAAAGTGTTTTATGATGGCTGCATTCTGTGTTATTAGTAGCTGTCTTTTTCTGCAGCCATCGGTGTTTGATAATAGTCTTAAAACACCCAAAATTACTTACCTGCAAGCAACATTCCAGATAGTCCCTGTTGACAGTTTGAATAAGTTTAGAGCCCTTTTGTTGTACTTTACCTTCAAAACAAACTGATTGAACCATCAATAGCTCCTGAAAGCTGACAGAGGCATGTCATCTGGTCTAACCCTCTGATGGTAGGTTATCTGTGGGAGTTAACCTCCCTGCATTGTTAACTGAAATGTTTTATGTACTATGCAACTTTAGGATACTGCTGTGATAACCCTAGTAACTAAGTCATACATCACAGTAAAGAGATTTTGTGCAACAAATAACCCTGGATTAAATTTACAAGGGTTGAATTGATATTGTAAAGTGTTCATTCCATGGCTTTAGTAATCCTTTCTTGTATTTTTATGGCAAATAGGGATTGCATTTAGACGGAATTTCCAGCTTCAGATGAAACATATTGCCAACTAATGTATGTCCTACAAACTGGTCTTAAATAAGTTGTTTTTAAGTCTCCATATCATTCAATACATTTATATTATGTGTAGATTTTTCATTCCTTCATTGAGTGGAAAGCATTTTCAGAGTTAAATTTCTTTTCATCGCTCCCTCTAAAATGCAGCATTCCTGGGACACATCGGTACTGATGCTATGATAGCTTTTAAAGCCAGTTACGATTGTCTTTATGTTATGTTCATTATCCACTATGGAATATCTGCCCTGCCAGAAAGATTGGGGGAAAACAAATCTGTCATGTGCCAAATGTGTGTGTGTTGCAGGAAGGCTGCTTACCTGTTTATCTTTAGGGCCCTAATTCTTGAAATGTTAAAATAGTTGTTATTAATAATAATAGTAATAATAATATACACACCTGTAGAAATTATTCTACTACAGTTTTATCCTCTCAAACTGACTGCGAGACAGACAGCTAAGGCTGTGATCCAAAGTCAGCAGAGACGACAATGCTTAGTCTTTAGTCATTTTTGTGCTGCCTACTTTTTGATGGCATTTTTCACTCCATCATTAAACATTTGATGATTTTCTAATGCTGATGTTTTCTTCACGTGATTATTCATCTTTTCTCACCCTACACTTAGTGAGTGTCTGTACTCATTTTAAACTTTACTCTTGACATGATGTTTCCTTCTGCTCATGTCTTTGTTTGAAAGAATCTGTTGACATCAGATCTTTTCTTCCAGTAATACAAGATGGAAATATTCTCTTCCACTGAAAGATAAAGGGCCAGTGGAGCATCAAAGAGGACTGAAAGGGCATCCAGCAAAGTTGTGGAAGCATCTAAAAGTATTTCAGTATTCCAGACCTCTAGCTAAGCTGAACAAATTGTCTGTCTTGGGACATGTTTTGCTTAGCAAAGTGGCCTCTCATTTTGCTCTGTGTTTATTATTTCATTGAAGTGCATAGGTTGAGGATCCATATTAAAATTGTAGGCAATTTTAATGTGCGTCACTGAGCATATTCAATTCACTTGTTAACAATTTACAAGGCCATTGCTTCAGAGGAAAGGTGTAGCTGGCTGAAAGTCTGCACGGTAGCATTTTATTGTATCCGGATGTAGGAAGAATTAAATAATTAATAAAAACTTTAATGTGATGTGCATGAACTCTGTTGCTCTCACAACTTTGGCCAAATTTGAAATTGAGAATGACGTGCATTTGAAGATAATTCTTGCCTTCAAAACAGTAAACGCTATTTATCTATTATTATTATCATTATTATTATTATTATTATTATAAACATTTATATAGCGCCAGCCATGCACCCGGCACTGCACAGAACATAGAAATAGACGTGGTCCCTGCCTGTGGCTTACAATCTAAAAGACAAGGAGGGGGAGACAGGGAGAGGAGACAGGGGAGAAGACAAACAAATATTAAGGCGCATGTGAAGTCTCAGGTGTGTGTGCTTGGCTTGGTTACAATCAGGTTGGTTGCAGCAGTCTGCAGAGGAGGGCAGATAGTAAGTATATGGGGAACGACTAGCAGGCATTGGGAAAGGCACGAAGGAGAAAGTGGGTCTTGAGGAGGGATTTGAAGGAGCGGAGGGAGGGGGCAAGGCAGATGTGGGTAGGGAGGGAGTTCCAGCCATAGGGGGCAGCGAGGGAGAAGGGTCGAAGGTGGTTATGTGAGCAGGAGAAACGAGGGAGAGTGAGGGAGGGGACAGAGGAAGAGCGGAGAGTGCGTTGGGAGAGTAGGTCCGAGAGGTAAGGGGGAGCTTGGTTGTGGAGTGTTTTGAATGTGAATACGTTCAGGAGTTTAAACAGGATACGTTCAGGAAGGGGGAGCCAGTGAAGAGAGAAGAGGAGAGGCTGCATATGGTCGAAGAGAAGGGCAGAGTGAATGATCTTGTCAGCAGAGTTTTGGATTGCGATAAGGGGGGACAGGTGAGAGCGAGGGAGACCAGCAAGGAGGAGGTTGTAGTAATCGAGGCGAGAGATAACCAAGGCATGCATCCTGATGCATGTTAGCCCCCAGCAGGGTGCAGGACCTATTAGATCGGTCCGCCCCCAGAGACTTATGGAACCTCATCGGTTCCGGAATGCTCTGGGGGAGTTTCACCTGGACCTTGACACCCGCTCTGTCGATGATCTCGTAGCCTTCTGGAACACCTTGTTGGCCGAGACCATTGACAGAGTGGCTCCCAGGCGTCCGCTGCCCTCCCGAGTCTCCCGCAGGTCTCCTTGGTTTACTGAGGGCCTGCGGTGTTTGAAGCGGGAGAGCAGGCGGTTAGAGCGACGGTGGCGCCGGACTCGCGACCAGTATGATCGATCGCAGCATAAGAGCAGTTTAAAGGCTTATGCTGTGGCGGTGCAGGCAGCAAAGAAGCAGTTCTTTGCTGCTCTTATTGCATCTGCAAAGTCACGTCCAGCGGAGCTTTTCCGGGTGGTGAAAGGCTTGGTCAGTCCTGCCTGTCTCCGCCTGGACCTGGAGCAATCCAGTGACCGCTGTGACCGGTTTATCGAGTACTTTGTAGATAAGATCGCTCGCATCCGCCACGATTTCGGCACCACAGTTATTGCAGAGGATCATCTTGGGGCTATGGATGCCCCGTCCTGTCCTGTTTTGTGGGATCGGTTTCAGATGGTGTCGCCTGCCGATGTGGATTCCTTGTTGGGATCTGTTCGTGCCACTACTTGTGAGCAAGATCCATGCCCGTCCTGGCTGGTGAAAGCCAGCCAGGAGACGTTACGGCCGTTGTTGGCTGGGGTGGTTGGTGCCTCCCTTCGGGAGGGCAGGGTGCCTGACTGCCTAAAAGAGGCTGTGGTTAGACCCCTGCTCAAGAAACCATCTCTTGACGCTGATGCTCCTGCCAGTTATCGGCCGGTCTCTAATCTTCCCTTTTTAGGGAAGATTATTGAACGGGCTGTGGCACGACAGCTCCAGGAGCATCTGGACCACATCGGTTTCCTTGATCCCTCCCAGTCTGGGTTTCGGCCTGGGTATGGTACGGAGACGGCATTGGTGGCCTTGGTTGACGATCTCCGTCTGGCGTTGGACCAGGGTCGTCAGACCTTACTGGTCCTGCTAGACCTTTCGGCTGCATTCGACACAGTCGATCATGAGGTGTTGGTGACTCGCCTGCGGGACCGTGCTGGAATTGGCGGAACGGTCTTGGACTGGTTTCGTTCATTCCTGGCCGGGAGAACTCACCGGGTGGTCTTGGGGGAGTGTACGTCTTCCCCCCGGGACCTCACGTGTGGAGTCCCGCAGGGTGCCATTCTGTCCCCCCTCTTGTTTAACATCTATATGCAGCCGTTAGGGGAGATCGTGAGGGGGTTTCAGGGCATGCAGTGTCATCAGTATGCTGATGACACTTAGCTCTACCTCTCCTTTTCCATCGACCCAGGCCATGCAGTCTCCTTATTTTCCCAGTGCCTGTCAGCTGTGGGGGCTTGGATGAGGTTGAGCCATCTGCAATTGAA
The DNA here is from genome assembly GCA_003113815.1 of Sphenodon punctatus. Lineage (NCBI taxonomy): Eukaryota > Metazoa > Chordata > Lepidosauria > Sphenodontia > Sphenodontidae > Sphenodon > Sphenodon punctatus. Next base: position 5,345,624 of record QEPC01014420.1, on the reverse strand, counting down.
TCCTGACAAGACAGAGGTGATGTTGGTGGGTGAGGACTTGGGGGACCTGGGGGTGGTTGAATCTCCTCTTGTTGGGGGGGTTTGCCCTCCGATGGTGTCTCAAGTATGGAGTCTGGATGTGCTCCTCGATTCATGGCTCAGCCTGGAATCTCAGGTTGTGGCCATGGTGGGGAGTGCATTTTGGCAGTTACATCTTGTCCGGTGGCTTTGTCCGTATCTCTCAGACTCTGCCCTCGCCACTGTCATCCATGCCTTCATCATCTCGAGGCTGGATTACTGCAACGTGCTCTATGTGGGGCTACCCGAGAAGCTGGTCTGGAGGCTTCAGCTGGTGCAGAATGCTGTGGCCCGTCTCCTTACGGGGGCCGGTCTCAGGGAGCGCATGACACTAGTGCTCCGGGTGTCAGAGGGGGGAGGGGGAAGGAAGGGGGGAGTAGGGGTTGCAAACAGGTACCCAAAGAGGGCCCCAGAAGGTGCGGCCATCTCTCCTCGACACTCGAGGCTCCCTAATAGTCCCCTCAGGATAGTGGGTGTGCTTTCCTCCTGTACTCAGAAGGCAACCCTTATCATCATCGGGGAGGAGAGAATGTGCCAACCAAGGGGGAGGGGGTGGGAAGGACTATAGAGAGAGCGATCACACTCCAATGCGTACAGCCCAACCGTGGAGTGGGGTTCACAGTGCGGGGTGACACAGTGAACTGGAAGGAGGGGAAATGGGCCAGGGGTGCGAAGACAGGGGAGGAAGGGAGGAGGAATAGAGGAGGGGTATGTAGGGATTAATAACCTAAGGGGGGGAAGCAGAGCAAATGGGAGAGGAGGAGGGACCACCAGGAGCCAACTAAATAACACGGGAGGGGGGGTGTATTCTGGAGGGGGAGGGGGCACTGTCTTACAACACTCACACAGGATGAGGGGGAAACAGAGCAGGGGGGACACAATGCACACACACTCACGCAACCACAATACTCAAGAGCAACACTTAGCTTTCCACACGAAACAAGGGGCCAGCTTCTCTCAACTATTACCGGCAGGGAACTGATGCCCTGCCGGCATCTTTACTTGCTGCCGAAGCTGCCCTAATGGGGCACCTGCTGGAACGTCAAGGCCCCACCCCCCGCCGCGCCCACCCTGCCGCCAGGCGTGCGCTGCGTCGGAGCGGAGCAGGGCCCGCGACGCAAGGGGGCGCGCCCACGGGAGGGGCAGAGACTGCAGCGCTGGCCGCGGGGCATCTCCCCATGTCAAGGGCGGAGCCACCATTGCCGATGGGGGGGCGCCCCCCCATTCACCACAGCCTCTTTGGGTAAGCGGCCTCCCCGCCACGCAACCCCGCGGCATGACACTGGGCTCTGCACTGGCTGCCTATAAAGTACCGGACCAGGTTCAAGGTGCTGGTTTTAACCTTTAAATTCCTTCACGGCTTGGGCCCTGCTTATCTGCAGGACCGCCACACTCCCCATGTGCCCGTGCGACCCTTGAAATCATCCGTGGGAGCCTTTTTGGAGCTTCCCCGGGTGAGGCGGATGGCCACCGATGTTAGATCTTTTTCAGTGGCCGGCCCGTGCTGTGGAATTCGCTCCCGGGAGGCTCAGTTGGCTCCCACTCTCCTGCTGTTTTGGCGTGTATGTAAGACCTGGCTGTTCTGTCAGGCTTTTGGCGAGGGGTGGGGTGGGGCTTTCCCCCACATATTGTAATTTTAAATTGTTTTAAAACATTTTATATTGTTTTTATTGAATGTTGTTCGCCACCCCAGACTGCCCTGAGGGCAGGAGGGGCAGGATATAAATTTTAAATAAATAAATAAATAAATAAATAAATATAAGGAAGCAGGGGAAGGGGAATGGTGTCTTTTTGAGGTTAACTAAGGGGGCAACCCCATACACATGATGCAAGTGTGCACCTAGTGCAGAATGGTATCCATGCATTGTACATGGTGCGAACACAGCATGTGTACATTCTGTGTTTGATGTGTGCGTGCATCTTGGATCGGGACCTAATAAGATTTCTGTATTGTACTAAAAAAAGAAACATCTAGAGAATACTAGAGAGGGTCCATAAAGGAACTCATATCCTAAAGTCTCGTCCTTCCCATCAGCCTGAGAACATGCATTTCAAAACAGTATCATGAATCTCCACCTGAACCTGCATTCCAAGTTTCATGCCAAGGGCACATTTTCATAACCATCTAAAATGGAAGCCCTGGGTCTCCAAAATTTGGTTATGTCCAAAGAGGACACCATAAAAATGATAAGATTGTATCTAGATGATTATCATGATTTATGTTTCTAATAAAGGTCTTTTATTTATAAGCAATTTCCAACAACAAATCAACCTGCTTTAAAAAGCTCTAAAACAACAGGGGCCTTAAATGGTGCATCTCCCTCACTTTTCATAATGTCAGTATCTCGAATGTCCCTTTTATTCACCACATGTTTTTGGAAATAATATTCAAAACTCTTGTTTTTCCAAGGTACATATGTGTGTGGGGAGGCCCTTGTCCCCATGTGTCTTTGATAAAGAGGGTGGCATGGAGGCAAAAGGAGGGTTGCACTGTGCGAGGATTGGGTCTGGTGTGCATATGCTAGTTCAAATGTTTGCGCGATCCAAGGATTTCCAGGGAGAGAGGGGGACCACAGACCTTGTGCTCTGTTTCCTGACTGCTATATGAGGGCATGGAGGGCGGGGCTGGGAATCTGAACCCCACCCACCCCCACCCTCTTGGTGTTGGGCATTATGGGTGCAGTTGTTCGCCATTCTTGAGGCCAGGAAGGAATTTTTCCTTGCTTGGTTGATTAGCTGGGTCTTTTAAGTGAGTTGTTGTTGTTGTTTTTTCCTTCCCCGTATTGCCATCATAGCTCCTCCTTGGGCTGGTGCCTCAAGTTTGGCTGGCCTGCTCCACTGGTGCTGCTTCTGGATGTTCTGGAGCACCACAAGAAGTGCTTCATCTCCTCCCCATCTGGAAGCCCACCAGGCCACTCAGGGGAGAGGTGGAGCAGAACCGGGGCTGCAGTCCATCTGTTTACATCCAATGGGCACAATCCAATGCCCTGCACGAAATGCACACGGAATGCATGCGGGATGCGTGTGCATGCACACCACGTCTGTGGCAAGCACACAATCTGGCTGTACCTGAACCCGTGTGGCTATGCACCCCACAGCCCAAGGGAATGAAATATATGGCGTATGGAGCACTTATGGGAGAAGGCAGGGTGCGTGGCCACAGGGGTTCAGGTTGGGCCGAGCTGCGTGCTTTCCACACGTGCATATTTGCATGCGTATGCATCCAGCATGCGTTGCGCAAGCAGAGGACACACGCAGGGCATTGGATTGTGCCCAATGTGTGTTACACAGAGTGAGTGATTTTTGTGTGAATTCTTTAGCTGGTGGATATGGCTTTGTATGTATATGTAACTTCATTACCTGAAATGTGGTGTTGGTTTTTTTTTTAAAACAGGTACTTTGTTCTGCACAAATTAAACAAATTGAAATTTCTCGATACTCGCAAAATAACCAGGAATGAGCGTGAAGAAGCATTGGTGAGGGGTGCTTTTATGAAGGTGGTGAAGCCTCAGGATGCTAAGGTAGGAGACTGCATGGACTGTAGCATACATTGTTCTCACTTTTTGAATAACAGTGATGCCAGATCTTCAGTGCCTTAATTGAAATTAGTAGAAGTTTACAATTGTGTGAAAAGCCTTGCTTTTTATAATTTGAACAATAGCCAGAGATGTGTATTGAATCTGTATGTTGTTTTGTTAAAGCATTGACTATTATGATCAGGTATGAGACCAAAGTCTCAGTGTTCTCTACATCATCTGCAGAGATCAGGATCTTTACTCCTAAAGATGATCAATAGACCATGGTCATGCTGTAAGTGTCATAGTTCTAACTAGCACTTCATAGAACTCTGTAACTATTGCATGTCATCAGGATCAAGAGAATATTTTTACTGTGTCTGAAGATATATAACAACTCTGTGATAAGCTGTTAAAGAAGAAGGCAATTTTTCTGACAATTTGTCCCCTACCATGCATGGTGTACACAGATGTAGTTCTCAGAGCTCACACCTATGGTGTTTGTTGACCTTTACTTTACCAGCTGATTCTAATTTGATACAATGTAATTTAATGTGGTGTCATATAAATGAGAGTGTTGATGTTGGAGAGACATTTTCTCTAATCTAGGATTCAGATTCAAGCACTTTGGCACCAGTTGCCTCAAACCTGGGCAAATTGCATGCCTTTCACTCATACAGAATAAGGATGTGATTTTTCCAGTTTGCCTTCTTTCATTGTATGAGCAGCAGTACAAGATAACAGCAGCCTGATTATTGCCGTATATTTGTAGCATTACAAATTCCTCTTGAAGTTATTAGCTATCTAAAATACTATTCAAGTTTTTAATCTAGTAGCTTTCTGCGTGTTGTTTTGTTCTCCAGACTACATCATCAATAATTTATCACAGATTTCCAATAATGATGAATAATAATGCAACAGTTATGAAACAACACTATATTTTGGGGCATAGCCGTATGCTAGATAAATTCATTATCAGCAGTACAATTGCAATACATAGCAAATTAATTCAGAGTGATTCATTTTATAACTATTAAAGTGTTAAGTTCCTCTTACTCAGGCATAGATTTGACACATTGTTTACTAGTGCCTTTAGCTATTTCAGCTTTTATAATGTAGTATAAAACAAATGAAATCATTTACTTTGAA
>QEPC01014420.1:5323403-5338403 GCA_003113815.1 Sphenodon punctatus | reverse complement strand
TGCACAGTGCCTTACTTGTATCCACTCACAGTCTGTAATGTGCATATATAAACACAAACTTGTTTGTTGGAGGATGAAGGAGTATAGTTGTGATAAGGGCTGGGAGCATTAGTAGGTTCCATATGGAAATATTTTCTTTTGAATTGCAGTGCCTACACTGAACCTGGTGGACCTATTTTTCATAACAAAATCTAAATTTGTTAGCCTTCTTCCATTACATTAAGCAGGAAATAGAAACAGCTTATTCAGCAGAAAAAGCAGATTGATGATCTAAAGAGACTGTGATGTGATATGGGGAGTTGTTTTCATTTTATTCTTGACATAAAATATTTTGGAAGGCAATGTGCCCCTCCAACAAGAACACATGAAATGAGAATAAAGGCAGGAATTTTCCATCTGACTAGCTTATGTTTACTCAAATGCAAAAGTATCTAGCAATCACCAATCTTTGCAAAGGCATAAATATTTTATTTTGTATAAATTCCTGCACTTTCATTTATTCCTCTAGTTTTTATTTTTTTTCAAACAGAACACTGCACTTTTTTGCGCTTTGCTTCATTTCCTCTTTTGTTGTTTAAAATCTGTTTGTGATGTGACTGTCTTATGGGGAGATGCAGTCATTCATTAGAAAGCAGTTTAATGTTACAATGTACTGTTCCATCTCCCCATGTAAAGTGAGCTAAACTTCATTACTCTGTGATGTTTGTATTTGCCTTTGTCAAAATATTGAACATTGAATTCTCATTGTATCTTGTAAGCGTGGCTGGATAAGGGGCACTGAGCCAGATGAGGAAGCCTCATTTAATGGCCAGACCATGACCTCATTTCACTGGCATAAGTGTAGATCAAAGTGGTAGATGTCTGTCCAGTGTGACGTGTGTTGCTGGGCATGACAGCACTTCACATCAGAACGACAGCTCAAGAATACGACAGTCAAAATTGCTTAATTATGTCCCAGCTTTGTAATTATTCATCCCCGCTCCTGCAAAGAGCACAGTTGTCATTTCTTTGACATAATTATTTAAAGCTGTACTCCCCTTGTGTTTATAGCTTGTATTTGTAGCACGTATTTAATCTCGGGGGCCTCTGAAGATGCAAAGCAGGGTAGGGTTAAATGGACATAGCTGAAGCTCCTGCATTCATGGATCATTTATATTTGTATGTTGCTTGTGATCAGGAACAAACAAAATGGATGGGTTAAGTATTCCTCTTTGAAAGCCTGTCTGCCTGCTTAGTTACCTGGACTATTGACTGCCATTATATATCATATATAGAACCCTCTGTATACATGTGTGTAGTTCGTTTCAGATATATAAACCATAAGTTACCGTATGTTAGTGAGTATGTATTTATAGTACATTTTGTAAATTCAGCAACTTATCATTAAAACAGCCAACCTTCTCATTTTCCTTCTCACAATTTTAACCTTTATTTTGTAGCTTTAGATGTACCAAAAGTACAGGTGCAGGTGAATTAGTTTTAAGGTTAAGACTTGAGTCATATCCTCATCTTATCTAGATTGGCATAGTTCGAAGGAAGGGATTTTACATAAATTGGGGATTTAAACCACCGTATTCAAAAGATACTCTTTTAAATGAAATATTGTTAATTTATTTTTAATTGGTCTTTATTTTCCAGTGGATATTTAAAAAAAAATAATCCCATTTTTTCCTACTATCTTCAGAGCTCCAGTGCCAGGACATGTCATTTTTGAAATTAAATAAGAAGTAAGGATAAGACTGTGACTGTATTTCCTGTAGTTATTGTTCAAAATGTACTGCATTTCCAGAGCCTCTTTTTTGAGGGGAAGAAGAAAATTGTCTAGGCTGGTTAGAAAGAAGGTAGCTGTTTAGCTGAGTTGCTAAAAATAACACAGCTAAGCAAAAACTGGCAGTGTTTGTTAGTTTCTGACCATTAATGGTGTTTTCATGTGTGCTTACACCTCTCAGGATGAATATTGCTTTGATACTCTGTTATAGCCAATATTTTCATTGGTTTGTTCAAAAACCATTAAATGTTAATCATGGATTCTGGAATTCATTGTATTAGGAGTTGCTGATTTAAAAAAGAAAAAAAGAAAATAATTAAAGCTGCCTGCACTGCTTCACAGTTATTATTCCCATTTAAACCAAAATTTCCTAGTGATCCAAATGTGTGTGTGTGTCTACTATGGTTGCATAACATAGTGAAGGAGTTCGAGACTGCTGAGATGCATTGTTTAGTGATTTGTCAGTGAGCTAAGAAGGCTTGTTCTCTGTCTGGTACTACCTTATGCCCCTTTTACTTCAGAAATTCTTTTTCTAAAACAGTAAGAAGTAACAGAATTAAGAGGCCTAACTAGTCTCTGAAGCAGAAAATAATAATGGCTTCAGAAGAAACATTGGAATAATTCTTGTTATCCGGCACAATGAAGTGTCCACTGTCCACCATACTGACTTGGAAAGTCTCTAGATAGATACTTGGACATAAGATGACAGCAGCCCCTGTTGTGCCAATAATCCAAATACTGATGAGTCAACAATACACAAGCCAGAGAACTGATAACAAAAAATATAAAAAGCTCCCAAATATTACTCATGTTGAAAACAACAGCATTTGAAAAGAGCCATTGTGCTGTTTTTGTCAAGAATTTACACCTAGGCCATGCTGCCAGTGTGTGGGTTCCACTGTTGAAACTTTTTTTAAAAACCCAACATTAAAAAAAGCAAACCAAAACAAGTACAAATTAGACAAAGCCATAGGACAACACTTTAAGCTTAAACACCTTGGGTAATTCCAGACGTTACGGGATCACAGTGAACCACCCTGAATCACAGTGGATTCAGGGTGGTGGCTGCGATCGCGTGAACGTCTGTTGGAACTCTGCCAGATGTTCACCATGGTAAATTCCTGGTGAGGTTCAAAGCTAACCATGAGTCTGCAGGTGAGGCCAGCCTCGCCTCCAAAATCATGGTTAGCTGAACCACGATCAGGAATGGGGCGAAAGTAACATCTGTTACATCGCCCCGTTCCTGACCGTGGTCCAGACCGCGGTACGGGATCAGGCACAGCAGCCTGATTGGCCAATGCGCTCGCCCATCTCCCCGAGGGCGGGTGGCCAGTGGAGCGCAGGAGGCAGGGCTGCGCAGCCTCACGTCACGCAGCCCCTCCCCAATTCCCCTCTGCGATCAGGCTGGCACGTCTAAAGGACGACTGGTCTGATCACGGACCGTGATCCGAGACGGATCCCGGTCCAGGGCTCAGTGTAGTGAGCCGAAAGGCCCGTCCCATCTGAAATTACCCCTTAAGTGAAAGCCACAAAAGCTGGGGGGTCCAAACACTCTTTCTAGAAAATGTCATGAGGCAGCTGCCGCCTTATGTAGCATGGGACTGGGGTGCCACAGGGATGAGATGGTGATTAGGTGAAGTAATATCCTGAAATGAATTCCTTTGTGTGTGTGTTGGTTTAAATCAGTTTAATGTATTTGTGATGCTGTAATAAAAATGTGTGTTTTAACAGAGAACCTTTTCCAATAAGCAGCAAATAGAAAACCTACCCTCAAAGAACACACATTTTTGCAGACTTTCCACTTTTCATTATTGATATATCTTAAAGGCTTGACCTCTGTTGTATGATTCTTCTGGCTTCTTTCTGTGCCACTCAAGTGAGCCATCAGGAGGAGTGTTTAACACAAAACACAACAGTTACACAAAAGATAGAAAAAGCAACTGGTACTCCTCCTGGGTCTTCTGTCCTCCTACCTACTGTCACTAGCATTTCTAGTACCACACACAGGAGCATAGCAGCGGCTAGCAATGTTGGAGCTAGCAACTTAGATGCTTCCACTGTTTACACCACCAGTAGTCTCCAGAGAATCTCACCATTACAGCAAATTGCTATCTCCAGTAAATACCCATTTTATCAAAGCACACTTGCAATTAAAAATAAGAGAAAGGAATACTCCTACCCATCAGTGGGTGGCATCTTTGTGGGGGCTGGCTTGGAATCCTTGTGGCCGGAGGGGCAGGGGATACTTCCAGGTATCTGTCCACCCCTCCTACCTGACCACCTGAGACCTCTCCCATAGGGGTTGGGCTCTTGGCTAGCTTAAATAGCCTAGCCTCACCTGGGCAGCCCTCTTTATTTGGCTGCCAAGGACAAGCTGAAGATTCAGCAGGGGACAGTCCAGGGAGATGGTCCAGGGGAGGGGGGTGTCATTGGGCCACCAGAATTCAAATCCTGCCTTAGCCATGAATCCGCTGGGTGGCTGCCCGGGGCAGGCAAAGGCTAGTGGCTTTTCAGCTAGGTTGGATGCCTGTTCCCCCTCCCCTGCTTTGTGACTTGCTTAGAGTTAAGAGTGGCTGGCCTAACTGGTAGCGTTCCGGGCAAGAGCAGGGGGTGCCTGCCTGCATAGGAAGAATAAAGTGCTGTTCATGGTTCCACTTGCTATTTGGCATAAGGGATTCCCCAAGGGACTGTTACCCTTAAGCATCTGCCAGAGACAGTCTTGGAGGAGATGCCAGAAGGCAATGACTAATGAGCCCAGGGTAGGGGCCACCTGCTGGTATTTCAATAAAGTTGCGGCGTATGCCCATTTTACCCTGCATTGAGTTTGTGAGATTCCTTGGTCACGTCAATGCAAGGAATGCTCCCACTCATCAGTGGGTGGCATCGTTGCGGGGTCAGCTGGGAATCCTTGTGGGTAGGGGGCACTGTGCTGTGAGGTGTTTGTCCATCCCTCCTACCTGACCACCTGAGGCCTATGGCCAGGTGGGGTCTTCTGTAGGGGTTGGGTTCTGGGCCAGCTGAAATAGCCTGTCCCCACGTGGGCAGCCCTCCTTGTTTGGCTGCCCAGGACAAGAGGAAACCTGCTCACCGCTGTTATGAGCAGTGCTATATACACCCACCAGAAGGTCGGACCTTGCCTGAAAACAAACCCTCAGGATCTTGAGTGGCTTCTTGGATTAAAAACCCCCAGCCTAGATCATCATTGGGTGGTGGAGAGCAGCACAAGGTCACACGGCTCCACAAAGCACAAACACTGGGAATGAGGGAGATCCTCGGGTAGTGCGGAAGGGTGCGAGGAACAAGGGGTGTAATTCACTGGGGCAGGATAGGGTGTGCACACAGGAAGGGACCAGGTGAGGTGGGACAAAGGGGTACACAAAGAGGAATCCAACACTCACAGTACAAACAAACCCAAGACTACTCACCCATTCGCGCTCACCCACTCTCACCACACACACTCTCAATCCAACGTAGTTCAAATGCAGACACCAAGCAATAAAGGGAGGGGGCCAGTCTCACAGGCATACGCACTGATCACTGTCAAAGATCTGGATGCAGGGAGCTGCTTTTATCCCTGATTGCCTGCAGCTGGCACAGGCGCTCTGAGTGCCTCTGCTGTGAGGAAGGGGGCGTGGCCACGGCAGGCGGCAGTGAAGTGTCTCCGGCCACACCCCCTGAGCCCTTGGATTGATGGGGGGAGGCTCCCAAGGTACTCTGATCCTCGCCCCACACATCCTGTACTGCAACTGGCTCTGGCGGCATCTCTGTCCATGCCATGGGCGGGGGAGGCGCTATGGGTTCAGGTGGCCCATCTCTGCTGTCGAAGCGTGAGACCCCAGGATTGCACCACTCCCTTGCCCCTACACCACCGACCCTGGAAAAGGGGTCTGACAGTACCCCCTCTCCAGGATAGATACCAGGAGGAAGGTCGCGGCTTGGGAAAATGGCACACATGAAAACGTCGTACTAGATGTTGGGCATGCACGTCAGAGGCTTTTCCCCATTATCTGTCGGACGGGCCATATCCTTTCCAGTCAACAAGATAGTACAATTGACCTCGCCACCGCTGAGAGTCTAGGATGTCCTGCACTTCATATTCTCTATCCGTAGTTACAGGGGATAGGTCCTGTTCTGTCTGCCCAGTAGGGGGAACAACGGACTTGAAGAGGGACACATGAAAGGAGGAATGAATGCGATAGTGCGGGGGTAGTTTAATGGTATAGGCAACATCAATAATCTTACGTGTGATGGGAAAGGGTCCCATGTATCAATGGTCAAGCTTTGCAGAAGTTCTGGCCAACGGATAGTGCCGCCGATCGATCCATACCCATTCTCCAGGGTTATAGGCCGGCACCTGTTGCCGATGCTGATCAGCATATGTTTTGTAACATTGTCGGGCCCTGTAAGCATGGTTCTGGCATGAGCTTGTGGATCTGGGTGACTAATGCAGCAGCAGCAGCAGGAACAGAGAAGGGACTGAGATCATGTAGGAATATCCGGGGGTGATAAGCATACGTAAAAAAACACGGTGACTCTCCGAATGAGGCATTAGGGGTGTTGTTATAGACAAATACAGCAATTGGTAAGAGGCTATACCAATCGTTCTGCAAATAGTCTACATAGCATCTCAGGTATTGTTCCAAAGTTTGATTTGTCCATTTTACTTGACCATTGGCCTGGGGGTGGTAGGCCATGGTTAAACTTAGCTTCACTTGCAGGCTGGACAAAAGTGCCTTCCAAAGCACTCTCCTTGCTCTGCGGCTTGCAGTAACACAGCTCCTATGGCCACGCTGGAAGCATCTGTCTCAACCATAAAAGGTTTTTCAAAGTTGGGGAATTGTAAAATAGGGGCACCAGTAAATGTCATCTTTAGGGCATCAAAAGCAGTTTGTTGCTGGGGTGTCCAGTTGTATGGAGTCCACTTCCTTAACAATTTTGTGAGGGGTTCCATTAGTCTGGCATAGTTTGGGATATATTGCTGATAGTAGCTAGTCGCACTGAGAAAGCATTGCAGGGCTTTCACTAATGGAGGAGGTACCCAAGCCAGGATGGTATCTGTCTTTCTTGTATCCATTTCTATGCCACGCAGAGAAATAATAAATTCTAGCAAGTCTATTGTCGTAACGTGAAAGGCACACATTTTGATTTTACAGAACAGACGGTTTTGATGCAATTTTTCCAAAACTGTGGTCATGTGTTGCACATGTTCTGTCTCAGTTTTGGAAAAGACGAGAATGTCGTCCAGGTAAGCAATTACAAATACATCTAAGATCTCAGGGAGCATATCATTAATAAGGTGCTGGAAGGCGGCCAGAGCATTTGCTAGGCTGAATGGCATGTCAAGATACTCGAAATGACCATACCTGGTTCGAAAGGCAGTCTTCCATTCGTCACCTTGACATACCCTCAAGAGATTGTAAGATCCTCCGAGATCGAGTTTGGTGAAGATTTTGACTCCTTGAAGGCGGTCGCGTAATTCTGGGATCAGTGGCAGGGGGTACCTATTTTTAATCGTTATTGTGTTAAGCCATCGGTAGTCTATGCATGGGAATGATCTCCCATCCTTTTTAGGCACAAAAAATAAAGGGGCTCCTGCTGGAGATGAAGAATGTTGAATAAAAGCCTGTCGTAAATTCTCATCAATATATTCCTTTAAGGTATTCAGTTCGGGCCCCGACGTAGTTCAAATGCAGACACCAAGCAATAAAGGGAGGGGGCCAATCTCACAGGCATACGCACTGATCACTGTCAAAGGTCTGTATGCAGGGAGCTGCTTTTATCCCTGACTGCCTGCAGCTGGTGCAGGTGCTCTGAGCGCCTCTGCTGTGAGGAAAGGGGCATGGCCACGGCAGGTGGCGGTGAAATGTCTCTGGCCATGCCCGCTGAGCCCGTGGATTGACGTGGGGGGGCTCCCGAGGTACTCTGATCCTTGCCCCCCAGGTCCTGTACCGCAACTGGCTCTGGCGGCATCTCTGTGCATGCCGCGGGCGGGGGAGGCACTACGGGTTCAGGTGGCCCGTCCCTGCTGCCGCTTGAGGATCCGCTCCGGGTAAGCGTGAGCCCCCGGGATCGCACCTCTCCCCTGCTTCCACACCAACGACCCTAGAACAGGGGTCTGACACAGAGGCATTCTTGGAGGAGGTGCTGGAAGGCAATGGGGCCAATCCTATGCCCTGTGGATCCTGTGTGGCACAATGTGCCAGCAGTGGGGATGTGCATCGTTCCCGCACAGCTGCGGCACAATGTGTTGGCAACAGGATTGCGTGCGGTTCCTGTGCGGCTGCGCACAGGATCCACGGGGCATGGGATTGGCCCTACCACCTGGTGAGCTTGTGGTAGGGGCCACCTGCCAGTATTTCAATAAAGGTTCAGCCTATGCCCATTTTGTCTAGCATTGAGTTTGTATGATGTAGGACTCATTTGCCTTGTTTTCCTTCTTCAAAACCCATCAACAGAAAGCAAAGTACAATGGCTAAAAAAAAGTGGAGATGTGAAATATTTTGGCATTTAAGGGGTTTTTAGTGACTGATGTAGGAGGCGGAAATAACAAGATGGCTGAATATTTCAACACCAGCACCCATAGCAAGTACCAAATGCTAACAGAAGATGGTTTAACATATTGCTGCAGTGAGTATTGTCTGATTTGTTTTATAGTAAATAATAGTCTTAGTTTTTTTCAGGCTGTCAGAAAAATAGGATATCTTAAAATAAAATGATAAGTCAGATGTATTTCTTGTTCCCGTAATTCCTTACGCTACATGTCCAAAGCCGTTCATCCTAAACAGTGGGCTCAACCTGAGAAAACAAAATTCTCATGAGTTGCTGGAACATCTCTAATTACATTTCGCTGTGTCTGCTGTTCACACTTCTGCCTCTATTGCTTTCATGCTCCCTTGATGGTTTTCTCACTCTTGAAGGAACTTGGTTCCTTCACATAGGTGATGCGTCAGGGGAACACGGGGGGGCATGTGCCCCCCCAAGATTTTTGGCCCCACTCCCACACACTAGCAGCCTTTCCCATGTTCCTCCCCCCTACAGTCCCTGTACCTGTGCAGGGGAGGACGGAGGACTCATTCCTCCAGCCAGAACAGTCGTTCCCCACCCCCAGTGTGCTGGAAGGGGAGGGGCTGAGGGAGGCAGTCACTGTGACTCACTTCCTCCTCTCCCGAGCACGGCAACAGGCAGTGCAGCGGCAGTCTGTTCAAGCGGTTGGAGGAAGGAGGATGCCTGCTGCTCCTACGTGTGGTGGCCGGAGAGCCAGAGGGAAAGAAGAAGTAGCCGGGGCCTTCTAAGAAGAAGGACATTGTATCACAAGTCTGGGATACACAAATCACTTCCTCCAGAGTAGTCTGCCCCACTGAACAGAGGGAGGACTACTCTTAAGTAAGTGGTTTGCACTTGCGGCCTAAGACACTAGGCGGATGGGGGAAGGAAGGTGGGTGCTCACACACGCTGACTCATACACCCACCACTTGCACTAAGGTGCTGGCAATGCTGTGGAAAAGTGCCCGTCAGGATAGTAGTTGGGCCTGAACAATCTCAAAGAGACTGAGCCTTTATCATCATTGGGCGCCGCCGTCGAGCACCTGAGCAGATCTGTACCCCTCTACTCACCACCCAGTCCCACGCACATGCTTCCATCCAGGGAGGGAGGAACAGGCGAGACTAGTGAGGGGTGGTGGTGGTGGGGTGAGGGCTGGAAGGTAGTGACCCAGGGAAGGGGAAGGGAGGCAAACTATCACACGGCCAACGAGAGAGATCCCAGGAGTAAGGAAGACGCGGGACACTGTCGCACAAGCACTCTACACTCACACACACACTAGACTCACAGAAAGGATACTCATGGGGTCACACACCAACGCACACTCACACTACTGCTTCACAAGTTCTCAGAATCACGCACAAGGGGGCCAGCTTCTCACAAGAATTACCGGCACTGGGTGCTTCCCAGTGCTGGTTCTTATGCTGGGGGCTCCGCCCCCCGACCTGCCTAAAGCTGCACAAAGCGGCGCTGGTGTCGGCCCCGCCCCCATGTCCAACGTGCCCGTCGGGGGAGGTGCCACAGCATTGCCACGTCTCTGCGCTGCCTTTGCCACTGCTGAGAGCTGCGGTGGGAGTGGCGGTGCCTCTGGGTTCGGAGTGGGGATTCTGTGGACAGCTGCAGGAATGGGGGTTCTGGGGTTCCCCGTCCCCTGTGCCTAACAATCCCCCCCCCCCTTGAAACTCCCGACCGAGACCCCACACCGAGCGGGGGCAGCCAGGATGACGGAGGTGGAAAGGCGAACCAAATGGGGGGTGGATACCCGAGAGGCGGGTTCCCAGGAGCGGTTGTCCGGACCATGGCTGACCCAATCTATCAAATAATACAAATGGGCGTGCCAAATTTTGGAGTCCAGAATGGCTCTTACTTCATATTCAGGGTCACCTAAGATGGGAGAGGAGCTATCAATAGTGGAACTCACGGTGGCTTCCCCTACGGCTGCCTTCCAGAGGGAAACATGGAATGTAAGATGGATCTTCATAGTGGTGGGGAGTCATAGGGTGATGGTATTTACCTGACAGAAGATAGGAAAGGGTCCCAGAAACCGATAGTCTAGTTTGCGCGATTGGTGCGTGGATGGATAGTTTCGGCGATCTAACCGGACAAGATCTCCTGGTCTGAAGGTGGACGTCGGGCTGCGACCTATATCCGCCTGCTCTTTATATTGTTGTCGGGCCTTGGCCAATGTTCGTTTTGCCATGGCTTGAATCTCTTGGATTCGTAATGCGAGGGCTTCTGCCACTGGAACTTGTACAGGCTGTGTGTCCAGGGTGCTGAGGGAGGGATGAAAGCCATAAGAAACAAAAAGGGGGAGTCATTCAGGGCATTGTTGTAGGCAAATTCTGCTGTCGGTAACCACTGATACCAATCATCTTGTAAATAGTTTATGTAACAGCGTAAATACTGTTCGAGGTTCTGGTTCACTCTTTCTACCTGTCCATTGGCTTGTGGGTGGTAGACTGTCATGGGCTTCAAGGTTACTTGCATAGCTCAAAACAGGGCATTCCAAAAAATGAGAGATTAACCGCGTGCCGCGGTTGCTGATAATCTTTGTAGGCCACCCATGGAGTTATATTATATGGCGAAGCACTAGTCAAGCGGTTCGTTGGGCGGTGGGCAAGCCTTTACATGCAATGAAGTTCGCCATCTTTGTAAAGTGCTCGACGGCCACTAATACCATTGTAGAACCTCGAGAAGAGGGCAATTCCACAATAAAGTCTAGCCCTACATGCTGCCAAGGTCCTTGGGGTACAGGGGCGAGTTGCAAAAGCCCCACAGGGGCCTTGCGGGGTACCTTAGTTTGTGCGCACTTGGTACAGTGTCTTACATGGTGGTGCATGCCTGTGCGAAGGGTTGGCCACCAGAAATTGCGTTGAATCAACTGAAGGGTTCGATCGTTCCCCGGGTGCCCTGTTAACGGGGCATCGTGATGACCCCATAGAATTGGAGCTCTACATAACGGGGGAACAATGATTTTTCCTGCCTTCTGGAGGAGTCTTTGGTCCTCTACATAAGAAGGGTCATCTGTGGTTTTTAATTCTCTTGCTGTTGTGTTTTTTAGTTGTTCCTGTGTCAGAAAGGTACCTGCGAAGACCTTGGCATCAAGAATACGTCCTGGGTTTGCTCAGGGCTGGTCCTTTCTCTCGTGATAACGAGATAGGGCATTGGCAAGTATATTTAGGCAACCGGGTCGATATTTAATGGTAAAAGTAAATCAAGCGAAGAAAACCGCACAACGGGCGTGGCGGACGTTGGTGATCTGAGCTGTCTGGAGATACGTAAGGTTTTTATGGTCGGTGGTAACCATAACCGGGTGTCGAGCCCCCTTCAAGTAGTGATGCCAGGTCTCGAAGATTGCTTTAATAGCCAGGAGTTCTCGGTCAAAGATAGAATAGTTTTGTTCAGCCGTGGTTAGCTGTCGCGAGTAATATGCACAAGGGTGGGGGGCGTCTTTGTCCATTGCTGCCTGGAGGAGAACTGCCCCTATGGCCGTGCTGGAGCCATCTGCCTCCACATAGAAGGGTCATGCAAAGTTGGGATGTTGCAGTATTGGAGAGGAGAGGAAGGCATGCTTCAAATACTGAAAACTGTTTTGTTGTTCAGAGCCCCACGTATATGGCTGATTCTTTTTCTGGAGCATGGTAAGGGGTTTGGTTACTGTCGCATAGTGGGGAATGTACTGCCTATAGTAATTTGCGCTTCCCAGGAATCGCTGGAGCAGCTTTACCACCTTGGGGGCAGGCCAATGTTGAATTGCCTTGACCTTTTGAGGCTCCATTGCGATTCCCTGGGGGTGGATGATAAACCCCAAGAAGTTCACAGTTGTTAAGTGAAATGCACATTTTTCCTGATTGCAATACAGCTTGTTGTTGTGTAGGCATTGGAGTACTTGTCGAACATGTCTCACGTGCTGGGAAATAGATGGGGAGTAGATTAGGATGTCATCAAAATATGCGATGAGAAAAAGATCAAGAATGTCCTGAAAAATGCCATCAATAAAGTGTTGGAATGTTGCTGGTGCATTGGCAAGGCCGAACGGCATCACTAAGTATTCGAAGTGGCCATACCAGGTGCGGAAGTCTGTCTTCCATTCATTGCCTTCCCGGACCAAGTTGTAGACTCCTCGAAAATCCAACTTTGTAAAGATGCAGGCCCCCTGCAACCTGTTCAGTAGTTCTGGGATAAGGGGCAAGGGGTATCATTTTTTGATTGTCACCAGGTTCAACCCCCGGTAGTTGATACAGGGCCACAGTCCACCATCCTTCTTAGGGACGAAGAAAATTGGGGCGCCCACTG
Organism: Sphenodon punctatus; assembly: GCA_003113815.1. NCBI lineage: Eukaryota > Metazoa > Chordata > Lepidosauria > Sphenodontia > Sphenodontidae > Sphenodon > Sphenodon punctatus. The sequence goes on along the minus strand of QEPC01014420.1, from coordinate 5,325,798 downwards.
GAGAGGATGATGGCCGAATGAACCCGATGCGAAGGTTGTCTTTCACATATTGTCGTAGAATCTCCAACTCTGGCATGGATAGGGCATAAATTCTACCAAATGTGGGTTCCTTGGGGCAATCATAAATACGGTGAGGTGGAAGGTCCGCCACTTCCTTAGGACTAAAAACGTCTGCATAGTCCTGGTATTCTTTTTGGCAGGTTCACGGCCCGGGTCCTGCGCTTCCACAGACCATTGCGACGGGACGTGGGATCGTGGGCACCAGAGTTATACAGGTCTGTGCACAAAGTGAGGAGATGAAACAAAGGCGCCGCCTGCTCCAGTTGATCTGAGGGTTATGCTGGTTTAGCCATGGGGATCCCAGCACCACAAGGAATACGGGGGTACAGACGACGTCGAATACAAGCTGTTCCTGGTGTCTTCCTATAGTGCATACCAGTGGTGGAGTCTGAGAGGTCACAGGGCCAGACACCAGGGGGATCCGTCAGTGGAATGCACCATTTCTGGTTGGGCCTTCCGCTCCAAGGGTAGGGTGTTTTCTGGTCCCAATGGAAGTCGAGGAAATTCCCGGATGTCCCTGAATCGATCAGGGCCCACACCACTCGAGACTGCTGGGGGGTGAGTCCAAGGGTGAGGGGAAGAGATTTGTGCTTGGCGAGTAGAAGAGATTTGTCTTATGGCCGGGATGGCCCCTGCCCATCCCATCATGGATAAAGTGGTTCAGGCCACCGCAAAAAAGCAGGCTCGAGTCTTGTGCTGCTGTTCTCGCTCCTCAGGGGACAGAGGTCTGCGAGACGCTCCGAGCTGCATAGGTTCAGGTTCATTGGAAGTGCCTGGTTCTGGACTCTGTGGCTGAGGCATTGGAGGGCGTGGGAAAAAACTTTGTCTCTCTTGTTGTCTTTCTCATCGCCGTTCCACCAGCCAGTCCTGTATCTGCATAGACAAATTAGCTAATTTCTCCCAGGTGTCTAGGGGAGTTGTAGACGCCAGCTGGTCTTTAATTTCCTCACTTAGTCCCCTCTGGAACATAACTCGGAGCACATCATTAGGCCACTGGAGATCTAAGGCCAGTTGCTGAAACTGTGTAATGTATTCAATTTATTTATTTATTTATTTTCCAAATTTATTCCCCGCCCCTCCTGAAAACAGCTCGGGGCGACTTCCAACAATAATAAAATACATATAAAAACAAATATAAAAACAATTTAAAACATCAAAAATACAATTTAAGTATTTGAAACAGGGCCCAGGATCCCATTCAACATTAAACAATAAACAGGGTAGGGGAGATAAAAAAGAAACCTAATCCCCCCCCCCAAGGCCTGGGCGAACAGCCAGGTTTTACAACACCGCCGGAATGTCAACAGGCTTGGGGCCAGGCGAGCTTCCTCCATAAGGGAGTTACAAAGGCGTGGCCCGGCCACCAAGAATGCCCTCTCCATTGTGGCCCCCCGCTTTAAGCGGGAAACCTCCAGGAAGGCACCTCCGGCTGACCAAAGGAGCCACTCGGGCGCGGAGGGCGAGGCGGTCCCTGAGATACGAGGGGCCCAGACCGTAAAGGGCCTTATAGATCACCACCAAAACCTTGAACCTAGCTCGGTACACTATTGGCAACCAGTGCAGAGTCTGAAGCACAGGTGTGATGTCCTCCCGATGACCCGTCCCCATAAGTAGCCGGGCCGCTGCATTCTGGACTAGCTGCAGCCTCCGAACCAGGAACAAGGGAACCCCATGTAGAGCGCATTGCAGTAGTCCAGCCTCGAGGTGACGAAGGCATAGATGAGGGAGGCTAGGTCCGGACCGGAGACGAACGGACGCAGCCTTCACACCAGACACAACCGGCAGAAAGCAGCCTTAGCGACTGCCTCCACCTGCCACTCTAGGCGGAGGTCTGCGCCAAGACTACAGACCTGCTGAGCTATAGGAGGGCGGACGACACCTCCCTCGCCCTCCCCACCAACATCACTTCCGTCTTATCGGGGTTGAGCCTCAGTCTGCTCTGCCGCATCCATTCCACCACGGCCTCCAAACACTGGGATAGCAACAAGACAGCAGGGTCTGGGTCAGTTGAAAAAGAGAGGTATAGCTGAGTATCGTCAGCATATTGGTGACACCGCACCCCGAACTCTCTCATGACCTCCCCCAAGGGCTGCATATATACATTAAATAATAATGGAGACAGAATAGAACCCTGCGGAACGCCACATGATAAGGCGCAGGAGCACGATGTCTCATCCCCCAGCACCACCCGCTGGCTTCTCCCTGAGAGAAATGAACGGAACCATTCAAGGACAGTCCCATCCAGACCCCCCAGGTCACGCAGCCGTCTCAACAGCAGCCCATGGTCCACAGTATCAAAAGCGGCCGAGAGATCTAGCAGGATGAGAAATGTTGA
>QEPC01014420.1:5276684-5319540 GCA_003113815.1 Sphenodon punctatus | reverse complement strand
GAGCTGTTTCAGGAGGGGTGGGGTAAAAATATGATTGATTTAAATAAATAAATAAATATCCCTTACACACACACCCAACACAGAAGTTCAGTTCACTGGATTTACCTCAGCTGAGCTGGTCAAACATCGGATCAATGCACCCCCCATGCAAGCAGGTGTGAGGGAAGTGAGCACAGAGGGCATGCACACATGGACCCTCCTTCTTGAGCATATAAATTATACCCCCTTAAAATAAATAATACAAACGTAACTGGAGAAACCCTAGCCCCTTCCCAAGACCCCCATGGCTCCCAATCAATCCCTTGGCTCCCATTCCGCCCCCAGCCCATAGTCCCTCTGATCAAGCCCCCCATCAGCAGTCTCTTCCACAAAAATCCTCTAGATGGCCCTTCTTACCTCAAATCCCTCCCCCTCCCCCCATTATGGCTTTTTCAGCCAACAACCTAACCTGCTTCCCTCAAACCACCCTCATGACCACCTCCAGCCCCTTCCCCCCCCCCCCAAACCACCACCCCAGGAGGCCCAGGAAGACTCAGGAGGGAGCCGCTGACAGCTTGACTCTGGTGTTTAGCTGGTCCTGTTGGTGTCTCTTCGCAGGCAGGGCGCAGGACTTAGGAGACTGAGGCACCAAGCGGACTACCTCTGTGTGTGCTCCCTCCGCCTCCCGCATGGCCCTGACCCTCTCGGCAGGTAGGCAAAAAGCCCCCCCCCCCCAGGTGCCAGTAGGCACCTGAGCCCACAACAGCACCAAATGCCGGGGGGAAACATGAGCATTTTTGTGGGTGCCCTGTGCACATGTGCCACTGTACCACATGATCCAGAAGATCCATCACGTTTGGGGGACAGGAGGGGGGGCAGGACTGGCCAATCCAGCAGCGAGAAGTAACACAGAGCTGTGGGGTCGATCTTGTTTGTGTTGCTGCGCTCAACTGTTGATCTACCCTGCTTCTGTCAGTGAGTGACAGTGGCTGGCGGGGTGGGCAGAGGGGACTCAGCTCAGGGGAGCAGCGACTGGTCAAATCCATCCCTGTCCCAGTGGCAGTCACTTCAGTATACACACTGGGAGCAGTCAGTATGCAGGATAGGCAGGCAGCATGGGCCCGCCCTGGGGAGCAGGGCCAGGGGCAGTCGCCCCGGACTGCCCCATGGTGAGGCCAGCCCTGAGCATGTCTCTCAGACACATAGCCTGGGATTCATCTTTGAATCTTCCCTCTCCTTTTCACCTCAGATCCAGGCTGTTGCCACGTCCTGTCGCTTTGCTCTGTGTAATACAAAAGCCTTGCCTTTGTTTCCACTGCCAGAACCCAATCCATGTTCTAGTCATCTCTTGCCTTGACTACTGCAACTTCCTCCTTACTGGTCTCCCCTTCTCTGACTTCACCTCTCTTACTTCCATTCACTGCTCTGTTGCCAACATCATCCACCTTCCCTGTTGCCTTGACCATGACCAGCCCCTCTTCTCCACCATACACTGGTTCCCTCTATGGGTATCTTTAGACGTAACGCTGTTCAGTGTTCTGTAACACAGTGTCCTACCGTTACAGTGTTTAGACAGACCATTAACACAGTGTTCACCCCAATCACTGATTAAACTGTCAAGACCTGGCAGCATTCACTTCCAGTGTTTGGGGTGAACACTGTGTTGACGGTCTGTCTAAACACTGTAACGGTAGGACACTGTTTTACAGAACACTGAACAGCGTTATGTCTAAAGACACCCAGTGTGAACATATTCAGCATAAGCTCCTTGTCTTTGACTTCAAGACCCTTCATGGGCTTGCTCCCCACATCTCTCCACACTTGTTTCCCTCCACATTCCTGCCCAGGAGTTCACTCCTCCTCTGCCACCACCCTCACCTGCTCGTGATTCCCTCGCACCTCAAACTGTATTCCCCTCTTCTCCTTTGCTGTCCTCCATGCCTGGAACTCCATCCACAAATACATTCATTCTGTTCCCTACCTACCTTGAAATTCATCCTGAAAACCTACGTCTTCTGTCAGGCTTTCCCTAGCTTCTCATTCCCATAGACTCGTCGCAGATGCCTTCTCTGTCCTCCTCTTCCCTGTAACCAAGCTAGGCACGTGCACCTGCGACTTCTCAACTTTATGAACGTATCCTTGTCTCTCCCTGTATTCCTGTCTATGTCTCCCCTCCCTTCTCTCTCTCAGATTGTAAGCCCCTTGGACTAGGGACCTGTCTATAACTACTGATTGTATAGCACCAGGTATGTTGCTGGCACCAAATATATAAATAATTGGAGAATAGGTTCATAAATGGCTTTTTGCCAAGTAGTTTGAAAGATGTAACCTCTGACTTTCGAGGGCAGGAAATGGATCACTCTATTATGACTTGGGTACTTCTCTGAAGTGACCAAGAATGGCCACTGTTGGAAACAGAATGTGGAGCTCGATGGACTATTGGTCTGATCCAGTATGGCACCATTTATGTTTTTATGGAGTCTCAGTGCATACTCAGGGACTGGAGGGGGGGTGGGCTGATTGAAGCTGAATCCAGGCAAGACTGAAGTGATGATGGTTGGTTGGGCATGTGATGTGGGGTCTAGGATACCCATCATTGATGGGGTACAGCCTCTTCTAGTTACTCAGGTTCACAGTCTTGGGGTGCTACGGAAACCTGTGTCTAGAATATCAGGTTGTGGAGTGATTGTGATTGTGGAATGATATCAGGTTGTGAAATATCAGGCAAGGAGTGATTTTCACCAACTCCAGCTGGTGAAAATGCTGCAACCCTTTCTTTCAGATACAGACCTGGCCACAGTCATCCATGTCCTCATTACCTCAAGGCTAGACTACTGCAATGTGCTCTATGTGGGGCTACCCATAAAGACTGTTTGGGGCTATAGATGTTGTGTTGGCCTGCTTCCTGATGTGGGTGGGTTGTCAGGAGCACATTATACTGATGCTCCAAAATCTGCATTGGTTGTCTCTCGGGCAGGGACTGTCTATCTTATTTTTTTTGTAAAGCTCCAGGTACATTGCTTGTGCTATATAAATGCTAATGCTAATGCTGATAATAATAATAATAATAATAATAATAATAATAATTAATAGTTTTCCAAGCATGATTCAAGGTGCTTGTTTAGATCTATAAAGCCCTAAACAGCATAGATAGCCCTACACATCTAAAGGACTGCCTCCCATTTTTAGGCTTCCTCACAGCCTCTAAGGTGAGCCAAGAGTACTCTCTTGCAGGCTTCATCTTTGTAATGTGCACCATAAGGATGTGAATAGAGGTGTTCTGCATGACTGCTTCATAGCTTTAGAACTCCCTTCTCTTAGAGGTTCATGAAAGCCTTAGCCTGAGCATCTTCTGGAGGCAATGTAGGACTTATTTTTATTTGGCCAGACATTTAACAGGCAGGGTTAGGGTTTGGGATGTATGGCTGGTTTTATAGATTTTACCTTTGTATTTTATATGTTAGCTGCCCTGATACTTTGGGGAAGGACAGGATACTAATATCAATCAATCAATCAATCAATAAAAGCTATTTATGGCTTTATCTTCTAAGAATCTTAGATCTATTTTTTAAATCTAGTCACACTGTTGGCATTCACACAACGTCCTCTGGCAACAAGTTCCACATGTGAACTGGAGCTTAGTCTGTTTGAGCATCACTTGACAATCAATTGCAGTGCTGCGGTGATAGCCCCTTCCTGGATTCCTATTCTGCAGTGGCAGTAAAGCTGGGACCTTCTCAGGTCCACCAGGAGTGGTCCAGCAAGCTGCCCTTTCACTCCAGTGCCCCTTTGTCCTTTCATATGTCCTCAGGGAACTTGACAGGAAGACTTGGGGTTTTTAGACACCAGCTGGAACAAACTGGGAACTTTCTTCTCCCTTCAGAGCAGACCCAAAGCTCTGGAGCAGTTGCTTCAAGAAGCTCTTCCTTATCAGGGTGAGAGTGCAAGGTGATGGTTCAACAATGACACTGGCTCCCCTGAAAATTACAGGAGTCTCCAGGCCTTAGCCCACAACAATGTCAGTGACAACACAGGCTTGCCCACAGGGCCTCCTGATGGCTAGATTTGTGCTGTGAAGAGCACAGGAGGTGAGAAATGAGAGTTGCACTGCTGTGGTTCTGTGATAAAGGAGGAGATGGGTTCAACGATGGCACTGGCTTCCTGGGAAACTGGGGCTACAACCAGGCCTTAGCCCATGTGAGTGTCTGTGGCAACACAGGGCCTCCTGATGTCCATGCTGATACAATGAAGGAACAGGAATGTGAGGAACAGGAGTCTGAATTTGATACAGGAGGAGACAGGAATTGTCCACAAGGAAGAAAAAGAAGGTCATGGGAGGAAAGAGATTTTTGTTGTTGTTGTAGCTGCATGTTAGAGTGAAGAAATACAAGATCACTTGGATTGTCAAAAGGAGCTTGTGATAACCAAGGCAAGAGATGACCAATGAGTTTTAATAAGGGGATAGAGGTGAAAAAAGATGGTGCTGCTGAAGTGTCAAATATATTTCTCTCTCTAACCTGCTGTAATTGAGGTCAATGTGGGTAAAGAATAGACCCTGGGTTTTAAAGATTGGAACTGGGCAAAGGACAGAGAGATGCTTATTTTCATAGTAATTGTTTTCCAAAGATGATGGTATATGATCATTTTTTGTTTTTTGTTTTTTTAATAAAATATTGGACTGTATTCAGTAACAGGCATAGTATAGGAATACTGAATCCTCTTCTGTTTAAGATTTTCAAGGCTTTTCTTTTTATTTGTATGAGTCATGAAACCAAGGTCCTGACCACTTGTAGCCATTAATGATCCCATTGCACTTTATGCAGGAGGTTGTGGGTGTTAATCCCAGAAACCTGGCAAAGCTCCAATCTGGGTAATTACATTCTGCCTGCCTAGGTCTCTTTGCTGTTTCAATTTACTCTAGTATTCTTCCTCCACCTTCTGCCCTAAATTGTTATGTAGTGTTGCAGTGTGCTAGTTAAACAGCTGCTGCCTCACACCTCTAAGGTGGCTGAATTTCGGTGGTAGGTGAATTGATCCCTATGCAAGACTTGGTTAATGTCTGCAAAGGGTTTTTTGGATTCTCTAATGAAAAGGATAATAGGCATTGTATGCCATTAGCACATCTATTTAAAAGAGGAAGGTAACTTGACACCTTTTTCATTTCACTTTTTAAAAGTTTTCTATGCCCAGTTTTGTTATATTTCCCATCTGTTGAGATTGCAAAGAAGGTGCAAGATCTTTGTCTTGTAGAAAATATGCTGCCCCCAAGTATCTAGAATGGTAATATCATCAATACCTTATCAGACTACAGATTTCATGTCTGGAAGCTTGCCTGTCTATTTACCTCATTTAATTGGTGTTTATCACTGTGATATCTTTAGACACTGAAGTTGGTTTTTGTTTTGTACGTAGGGGAGAAAGAGACAAAAGAGCAGTATAACTATGTACGACTGCTGTTCTTGCTTTTCAAAAAAGACCAATACAGCTGGATTTAGTTGGCAGCTAGTAGCACAGACAAATGTAGGAGCTTGCATCCAGAAGGGCTCATCTAAGTTTATTTATTTATTTATTTTTCAATTTAATACCCCGCTCCTCCTGCCATCAGGCAGCCCGGGGCAGCTTACAAATAAAAACACAAATAAAATCCAATATAAAACATTTTTAAAACTGCCAAAAGGAGGGCAATGTTTAACACCACAACCACTACCCCACTCCCATTCCCTCCCCCACCAAATGCCTGGCAGAACAGCCAGGTCGTAAAACTTTTCCGAAAAGAGGGGAGGTCCGGGGCCTACCACACCTCCACCGGAAGGGAGTTCAACAGTCACGCCGCAGTCACCGAGAATGCCCTCTCCTGCATGGTTCCCCGGAAGATTTGGGGGACCTCGAGCAGGGCACCGCTGGACAACTGCAGGGGTTGATCCAGCACCTGGGGGGTGAGACGGTCCCGCAGGTAGGCAGGGCCTAGACCGTTTAGGGCTTTATAGGTCAAAACCAACAGCTTGAAGCGGGCCCTGAACGCTATAGGCAGCCAGTGCAGACCATGGAGCACCGGTGTTATGTGCTCCCGGCGGCCCAATCCTACCAAGAGATGGGCCACCACATTCTGCACTAGCTGCAGCCTCCAAGCCGTTGTCATGGGTTGCCCAACGTAGAGCGCATTACCATATTTTAGTCTAGAGGTGATGAAAGCATGGATGAGGGTGGCCAGGTCAGAGTCTGAAACATACGGCCAAAGCCACTGCACCAGATGTAATTGGCGAAAGGCACTCCTCACCACAGCCTCCACCTGGGCATCCAGGCAGAGCTGCGCATCGAGGAGCACCCCCAGACTCCGCACCTGGGGGGCCAATGCAGGACAGACCCCATCCACAACGGGGGCCATTACCCCCGTCGCCTTACCCACCAGCATCACCTCTGTCTTGTCAGGATTCAACCTCAGTCGGTTGGCCCTCATCCAGTCCCCCACAGCCGTCAGACACCGTGTAAGCACCAAGACTGCAGGGCCTGGGTCTGTTGTAAAAGAGAGGTACAGCTGGGTGTCATCTGCATATTGATGACACCGCATGCCGAATCTCCTAATCACCTCACCGAGTGGCTGCATATACATGTTGAACAGGAGAAGGGACAAGACAGAACCCTGCGGGACACCACACGAGATGTCTCTGTATGATGAAAAACATTCTCTGAGTACCACTCGCTGAGTTCTTCCTGCTAGGAATGAGCGGAACCATCCAAGAACAGTCTCGTCCATTCCTGCACAGTCCTGCAGGTGTATCACCAACATCTCATGATCAACGGTATCAAACGTAGCTGAAAGAGCTAACACCACCAACAGGGTCGACCGACCCTGGTCTAACTCTCGGCACAGGTCATCCACCAAGGCCACGAGTGCAGTCTCGGTGCCATATCCTGGACAAAATCCCAACTGGGAAGGATCAAGAAAACCAATGCGATCCAGATGCCCCTGCAGCTGCTGGGCCAGTACCCATTCAGTAACCTTCCCTAAAAAGGGAAGGTTAGAGACAGGCCGATAGCTGGCAAGGGAGTCCGTGTCAAGCGATGGTTTCTTGAGCGGAGGCCACTCCACCGTCTCCTTGAGGCACTCTGCCCTCCTGAAGGGAGACATTAACCACCTCTGCCACCAACGGCCCCATTGTCTCCCTGCAAGATTTCACTAGCCCGGACAGGCACGGATCTAACTCACAAGAAGTGGCCCTAACTGCCCCAAGGACCCCGATCACATCGGCGGGCACCACCGACTGGAATTGATCCCACAAAACTGGACAAGATAGGACTTCCATAACTTCCAGCTCTCCTAATGTAATAAGTGCAGCATCGAAGTTACGGTGAATACGAGCTATTTTATCCACAAAATAGTCCACAAACATGTCACAGTGAGCCGTAGATGACTCCACTCCTAGGTGGAGGGAGGCTGGACTGACCAACCCACATACCACCCGGAAAAGCTCCGCTGGACAGGACTTAGCAGATGCTATGAGGGCAGCAAGACACTCTTTTTTTGCTGTCCTCATAGCCACAGCATAGGCTTGTAAATTAGCTCTATGCTGCAATCTGTCAGCTTCAGTGCGAGAGCGGCGCCACCGTCACTCCAACTGCTGCCCGTTCTGCTTCAGCACCTACAGGTCCTTTGAATACCAAGGAGGCCTGCAGTGCTGTCGCCTGGGAAGCGGACGTCTAGGAGCCATCCGATCAATGGCCTCAGTTAGCAAGGTGTTCCAAAAAGCCACGAGGTCATCAATGAGACAGTCATCAAAATCAGAGGGTATCTCCCCCAGAACCCTCCGGAACCGCTCTGGTTCCATCAGTCTTCGGGGGTGAACCATACGAATTGGTCCCGCATCCATCCAGGGGCAGACATGTGCCAGAAGAGAGGTCTATTGGTGTTCCCATGCTATGGTGCTTTCACCTGGATTTAGAGGCATGTTGACCCTGAAACATCCTATAGAAAGCTTACATAGAATACCTATGGGAAGGAGACTTTGGCTATAAAAGTATCTGCATTACTTCCAAACCACTTATTTGATAACATCCATATTAAAATGTTCTTAGCCTAAGAAAAGCTGTTGGTTTTTTATTACTTTTTTTTATTTTTAGGAAGGCACAAGGCGTGGTGTTTTCTTTTGGAGATAAAATCAATGGAAAAAATTATAACATCAGGTTGTTTTTTTTCTAAATCTGAGGGTTTTGGCTCATAAGTTGACAAAACTGCCATAGATGCATTTTTAATATCTCATTTGCTTTGACTCTGATGAGACGTGATCTGGCTGCCATAAAAAATTATGCAGGGCATGTACACAGTTTGTCTTAAATTACCTTCATCATCCTACTGACCAATCAAGGAGGTCAGCAATTACTAGGGCATGCAGATGAACCAGCTCATAGGGACACTTGGAATGATAGCACAATTAGACATTTTGTTTGCTTTTAGTTCTTTACAGTAGGATGTCTTACAGTAACAGACGTGATGCTGTCAATAAGGAGATGATGCACCATAATTAGAGCTTCTCTTGCTGTTAAGTTAGCTAAGTTCACTGTCATTGCCACTAGTAGCAATTATGAGTTTCAGTTCTTGTTCTATTTCTAAAGAGAAGCACAGTTTATTTTAAGAATACCCGGGGAAAATAACTTTCTTTCCTCTGTATTTTTGAATATTCTGAGTTTCATTTTTTTCCTGTAATACAATTACTGGAATTGTTTCTTATCATTATTTCTTAGCAGCTCAGCAACTTAACAATACTATACAGGTAATTAGCTTGAAGGTTTTTCTAACTTAGAAAATTAAGGTAAGCTCTACTATTGCTACGATCTTTGTCAACCTGTAAAATGAGTTTTGCTGTTTTTCTTTCTGCTCTGTTTTAAAGCTGATGCTATAAATTGCAAGACATTCATTTAAGAATATTGATTCTTCTTTCTTGCGTCTTCCCTTTCTCATACTCTGGTCTCTCTCGAGAATCTATTTTTTCTCTCTCTCAGACGACTTTCTGTCCTTCTCCCCTCCCTGGCGCATATTTTGGCTGTGGGAGGGAATGCGGAAGCCAGAATATGCATGGGGTTTGGCCGGTCTGAAAGCTCCCCCTACGTGGCTTTGCCGGCAAACACACATGGAGATACGGAGCAGGAAATCCAGCTCTGTATCTCTGTGTGTGTTTGCTGGCAAAGCCGAGTTGCCCCAACAGTAATATGCCCAACATATTACTTGCCCCAACAGAATTACACAACAATCTAGAAATGAGGCTCCATAGAACAATATTAAAACCACAATATTTTTTATGAAATAAATCTGTACAATATAATCAAAAGTAAAAATATATTACAAAGGAGACTATTATTCTCACAAACAGCAAATCATATAATACTAGAATCTAGTTCAACACAGTCCAAAATACGAAGAGAATATATTTGTAGGTAACATTGTCCAATAATGTCTGTAAATCAACCAACTTCAACGTCCACAAATAACTTTAACTTTTCTTACTGGAACCAACATGTTTCAACCATTGTAGTCTTCATCACAGTTGAAACAATAAACATAACCTTCTAAAACAGAAAAATAAAGAATCAACAAGCAGAACATAAAAATACAAAAAACCCACAAAATTTAGGATGCCACATTAATGGTGTCAATAAAATTTTTTAGAAGGGGGATGGCAGGGAAGGGGTTGGGAGCAGGGAGTGATCAACAGGGAATGGATTGCCCCTTGTGAGTGCTGATGCTTCTCTCATGTGACTGCAGTTGGCCACTGTTGGAGACAGGATGCTGGACTTGATGAACCATTGGTCTGACTCAGTATGGCACTTCTTATTATGTTATGTTCTTGAGGAAAAAGGGGGAAGGGGAAAGGAAATAGGAAAAAAAGGAAGAGGTGAAAGTTGGGGGAAGGGGAAGGAAAAAATAAAGGGTTAGAGAAGAGGGAGGGAAAGAAAGGGGGAGAAAAAGGGGGGAGGGAAAAGAAAAAAGGGGACGAGGGAGAGGAAAGGGGAGAAAGGAAGGTGGGAGGGAGGAAGAAGGAAAGACAAAGGCTTACCTATTTCAAATCCATAATGAAAGTGCACTTAATATAAAAAGGATCTAAATCGTGAACAAAAAAACCCTTAAGGACACAAAACTCAGAGAACAAAATAAAATAGAAGAATATAAAAATAATGACAAAACCTTACCATGACAAAGGAAAAAAGAAAGAAGAAGCCAGCAGCACTCAAATCACAGCCTTCTCGGCCTCAAAAAAAACGTGCAAATACCTAACCAAAACAGCTGTGACTTATTTACTGGAGCTTAACAGGTGGAAGTGGAGGCGCTTCGTCCCTTCTGCTAGCAGCCCCCATGGAGGAGTGTTCCTGCCTCTGGTTCCAGCAGCGCCTTGCCAAAAGCGCTGCCCATTTTGGGTTGTGTGGTGTCTCCATTTACCCGATCTCATGCTGCACAGCTCCACACCATGAACATGCACATGCACCAAGAACATGCAGGCCAGAGGTGCTGTGATCAGCCACCCTGTGCACCACTGCAGCGCCGTGGGTGCACCGTACCTTTACCAGGGCCATTTTGGGGGTGTGGTGTGGTGAATGAAGTAATCCTAGAATTGAGATGAGTGCTCACCTTCCCTGCCCACCACAGCTACGGTCATGAACCCAGCCTTCCCAAGATCTGCCATGCTCCCACCCTATTCTCCACACCGCAGTTCCCGAACACCCCACTGTCACTACCCTAGCACAAAATGAACTGAGTTACATTCTGTAATTTTCTGTCAATTTCTGGCATGTTCATCGGTTACTGAGACTTTCCAGGACTTAAAACACACATCCAAAATGATGGCTCTCCCCCTGCCACCCAAACCCACGCTCTGGCCAGTCCTAAGGTTTCCCAGGTTGGGTGTGGGGAATGGTGGCTGCCTCAGGCCTCCTAGAGCAGCAAATATCTTTGCAGCACTCTTTGATAGAGGGACTAACCCACCCACTGAACCTGCACCAGCATTTTGTGCCTGTGTGACATCATTTCACATGTTCACTGTCTCCATTGGATAACATGCAAATTGTAAAACATCCTAACATAAAAACTACATGACAGATTTTAAAAATCCAAACTCAGGAAATGACTAGAATACACACTTGAATTTTCTAATACCTCTACACCTTCAGAAGTATAAATTTAAACACACTTTTCTCTGTCAACAGGAAACACTCGCAAAAACCAGGAACAACATCTCTGCCTCCAGTTTTCAAACTCATATAATTCAGTTGTTTCTCAACAATCTGTCTGAGATGTGGACAGGTTCTACCCTTCACCTAAGTGATCCGCCCTACAAAAATACACAAAGATAGGATAAATCATCTCAATTTTATAACAAGTCGAATTGTTGTGATTTTAACGGAGTGCAAGCCACCTTAACTATAGATCTGCTCCTGCAGCACTATAATCTCATGATTTCAGATATGAACAAAATCATGCAAAGTACAGTCAAACCTCATTATAAAAAAGCTGACATAACAAATCCCCATTTATTAGAAGCCCAATTTCAGGGATCATTTACATTAGTTGCTTATTGAAAAAGCCCCTTTATAGTGAACATCCTGATATAATCAGGGACTCATGTTCACTGCATTATTCCCATTAGTGGATGCAGAAAACACAGTGAACACAGATCTCTGGATGTAAAGAACTCTTTCTCTAGTTCTGTGAGAGTTTGTTATGCTGAAGTCATATTAAACATCAGTCCAGGATTTTGACCCCATCCATAAATGGTAAGACCGTACTTGGAGTCACAGCTAACATTTTGCACACGTCTGTGTTATGTGCTACTGTCTGCTCTTTCCTCAGGTCATGGGTAGAGTACAATCCAAGGATCATGGATATTCCCCTTTATATCAATAGAGAGGATGTCATTGAATATGCTAAGACACGAGGTATTTTGCCTTCAGTGACCATTGATTGTCTGAAGTATAAAACCTATCTGGTTAATGGACTTATTTAAGCATTACCTTTATTTTCAAAAAGTAGTCCCCCTCTTCCACTCAGAAACTTTAGCAATTTGAACATTTTAGATTTATAGGCAGATTGCAGGGTACAGCCATTCTCCATACATTTCTGCCAGATCTGGCCCCAAGCTCCTTGCGTCATGTAGGGGTTTTCCCTCAATAGTCCTTTCTTCATAAGTTATCAGCCACAGATTCCACATCACAACTTGCTGCCCCCAGTATCATCACCATGGCTAGTTCCCAGCCTGTTGGAGCACAGCTCTTTCCTTGCCCCTGGCTCACTACAAACTGACTTGGAGTGGAGTCAGAACTCTAAACTCTTATATGCCCAGGAAAGGCCATGGCCAATGGAGGCAGAAGCTCCCCTTAAAAGGATAAACACCCCAAGAACCCTGGCCTGCCCCCTAGGGCCACATCCTGCAGGGACGTATCATCTCATATGTTACAAGAATTGTGTAGGAGTAAACAAAATGAAATGCATACATCTATAACACTAGTATTGCTACTCATTTTGGTAGAAGGAAAAAAGACGCTAATTTGGTGTGACTGGGTGAGTTATGCCAACTTTCACAAAAACGTCACCTGAAGTCTGTTGTTCAGAATCCTGAGGTTTGCAGAGAACCAATGATGGCCTTGTCTTGTTGATGAAGAAACAGACACAAAAATAATAATTCAGTGCATCTAACTCTATGCCTGGCAGTAGCGTTTAATCAGTGAAATAAATGTAATTGAAGCCCATGAGAGTCTTTCATTTGACCTTTGTGGAAACTGGATCCATTTGACGAGCCAACAACAGTACAAGCCTGGAACTTAGATTTAGTGAGGTAATGCATAATTATGTTACTGTTCAATATAGGCTCATTACAACACCCATTTAAATAAATCAGGAATGCTTCCATTGGTTTTAGTTGGTGCTGGATTGATCCATATGTAAAGATGTAAAAGTTAAACCCTGTCTGACTGCAACTTTTACTGGCTTTATATTTTAAAGACACCCCCTCCCCCCCCCTTTTTTTGTGGTTGTACTACAAACATTTTAAATTTTCCTCAAGACTTTTGATGGCAGTAGATTTTAATCTGTCTCACAGATGGATGAACTCATGCCCTTTGAAGGCTTTGTGGTTTTTTAAACATATATATACTCTATTTTTTACCCAACTTTGGTTAAGTTTCCCTGTCAATAGCTGTTGATTGAAGGGGGTATGTCTGATGCTGAATCAAATCCTATTTAACATCACAAAATGAGTTGGTCAGAAGGGCTCTCACCACCTACTGGATACAACATACGCTGACTTCCTCTTTAAAGCATGCTCTGTTCCACTAAAGTAGGTAAAATATGAAAAATTTTAAAATCTCAGAATTTGTAGTATTTTAAATGCAACTGCAAGTTGGAGGGGAAAAGTAGATCACTTTTGTAAAAGATTTTGAAATTACTTTTGAGATTTCAAAATAAAAAATACCATTGTCAAAATTTTTGAAATGTGATTTTCAGTCAAAAACAATTTGCAGTCTGAATTTGTGTAAGATTTAATATTGAGAATTTTGATGGCAGTTTTCACAAGCTCAATAAAGTGCTGAAGCTCAATTCGCAACAAAGCAAGTAAAATAAAATTTCATTCTGAAATTTAGATTCAGCTCTAGATCAGTTATATGAAGAATTAACTGAAGGGCCACATACAATGTCCATTGATTATCCACTGGATATCATTATCTTGGCATAACTAAGAAGTGGGTGAAGGTTATGCTTGAAGCTATAAAATGCACAAATCCTAACATGCATTTATACTGCTCGCATCAACACCATATAAGAATTAAAATATAAGCATCTTCCTAAAACATGTTTATTCACTATTCCATAATCCTTCGGTCTTTTTTTTTTCCTTTGAAGGAGATAGCTATGGTATTTTCTTGAAGTATTAAATTACTGCTGCCTTTGTATTCCTAATTTATAGTCTGCAGATTAACGGATATGTATCTTCATCTTGCATACAGCAAACTAGTATATAAATTTCACCTTGGCAAGTTTCATCAGGAACTGTATTTACATAGGTTAAAATAAAAAGGAAGTAAATTCTTCCCCTCTATCCCCTTTCGTCATTGTATGAGTAAATGTACAACTTTGTTCACATAACTGCTACAAACAGTTCACTGTGTAGGCCAAATGCTCTCTAATGCAGTAAAATTAAGAAATAATATGCTTTGAAAGTGATTTATGAGTGTGGTTAAACTGCCAGATTTACAAAGAAATAGTTCAGATCTTGGGAAGCCTCAGGAGTCACGTCAAAAATGAATTTGACCATGATTTAAACTGCTACTTTTCTTACATGACATTTAATATGTGTACTTTGGAGGCCCATATGTCTTTAATAAAATAGCATTAAGTTTTAAATATGATATGAATGCAGTCAGTTTCTAAATTCATAACCTTTTCCACAACTCCAAAATGCTAACCAATAAGGGAGTCATACATGCAATAAAACATAAACCTTAGAAAATAGCTTTTTATTAAAACTGTTAGACAGTTGGCAGCTGTGTTGTAGCATAATAAATACTTGCAGCCAATATGAGTTTATCAGTCTTTGTTTACACTGCAAGCAACTGGGACCAGACAACTAATTATAACGGACATCCAGAGGTCATAAAAAGTATCCATACTATGTCCAGTCAATGTGTGCTTGTTAGAAATGTTAAGAAAAGTAGGTTCTTTAATGAAGAGATGCTACACTATTTCTCCAGTAATATTTGTGCAGGGATACACTGTTTATTAGAGAGTATATCCTTCAATGGTTTTGTGAGAGACTAAGGTTTTCAGAAATTTTGCAATGTTATTTATACGGAGGATTTCCATGTTTAGTGAGTGAAAGATGAAGAAAATTTAGTATTTCACAAAAAAAACAAAAAAAAACACCAGGAATAAGGGAAACTTCTTGTATCCTGAAGTTCATAGTTAATAACTGAAGAATGTCAGCATGTAGACAGGCATTGCTTTACAATGCTAAGTACTTTTAGAATTGTTGGATTTGAAATGGATCCCTCTGAAGATTGGTTTTGAAGCAAGGGCTTCAAAACCAAATTTTCAGATAGTTAACACCGAACTTTCATTCAAACCCACAAAGTTTAGCCTTGTTGTTCTGCACTTTTATCCAGCATAAAAATTAGTTCACAGCACTATATTATGTCCCTGGCCAAATACTTTAGATAAGTGCCACGTTGCAATGAAGTATGTTGAACCGGAAAGAGAAGTCATACATTTTAAAAGCAAGTGATCTCACCCCCTCCCCCTGTTGCGCCCCTTCCAGCCCAAGATGCCCAACTTAGGTAAGTAAGAGGCAGGATCCCTGTGGATGCCCACTAAGCAAGGCTAGGGGGGTCACCGCTCTCCCTTATCCTCACGTGACCTGGGTCGAAGCTCGTGTTGCCCCCTAACTCCTTGGGATGTGGTCAGCATTTAACTGCACTAAGTTCATATGCCCAGCCCCTGTCCCTGCCTCTTTAAGAGGTGACCTGATTTTTCTGATGCTGTGCCACCCCTAAAACGCTAAGTCCAAACCAGACCCCCGACAGGGAACCATCAGCTCTGCTTTGTTGGTCCCCCCACCACCACCACCACACTACCACCCCAGCAACTAGGACAAGTTGGCCTTCAGGACCTCAAGGTACAAGTTATTCCCCAAGTCAGAGAGATGAACCCCATCAATCCAATAGAGCTTGAGCTAATTGTGACAAATCTCATGGTGAATGGTGCAGGAACCACTGTTGCCTTCCACCCATCATCCAGTTTCACAGTTGGCTTTCCATCTCACTCAGTCAACCCTACTTGGATGATTGGCATCCTGCCAGATCCTCTGCTGGAGCATGTGGGTCCAAAGGAACAAGACTTTTGGGTATAGACACCTCATCTCCTGAAAGTCTCTCTTCATCCACAGTATGAGCTCCAGACCCTTGGACTGCAGCAGGTTGTTCTCACCAAGATGCAGGATGATCACATCAGGAGGACTAGATTTGTTTGCGGCTGCATTCAGCAAGGGAAGCAGCTGTTCCCACCATATGCTCCACCTGCCCTTCCAGATAATGCTGCCGAACTCACTCAGGCCAGTTCGAGCCCTCTTGGCTGCCCAGTGGACGATGCTATGGCCGATAATCCATACGATCCTCCCACATCTTTCCCTGTGGGGGGGTCTGAAATGAATGAGGTGAAGAGAGGCAACATTATTAGTGAGACAAAGCATAGAAAGCAGCTAACACCACAGAGGGCACCCACTGGAGTCACGTATGTAGGAGTGGAAGGTATTGGATCTCCAGCACCCAATGTCTTTGATCTCCACATCACTAAATCCCTCGGCAGCAATGCAACTGGCTGCCCCTAACCTAAAGGAGTGAGAATTACGATGTTTGGAGGATACCTGGAGAACACAAATACCTCTCTGCAGTACTGCTACAAATTGGAAGTGACTGAGGAAGGCCCCAGTAGCATGCCAGAAAAGTGCCCAAGTAGTGTGGGACGAATTCACCAATAAGCCTGTATTGTGCACTTCAGATGGCAGAACTGGCGGTGTGCTCCCCTGATAAAGCATGACCCACTTACCCCTACACCTGTGATTATTTTTTGGCCACCCAGACCTGTATGGCTAAGCGTTCTCTAGCACAAATCTTCAGTTACCAGCACCCTCTGGGATGTATTTCCTTTAGAGATGGGGACCAGTTCGCTCACACGAAAGATGCCAAGGACAGCGAGCATAGAGGCTATTGCAAAAAGGGCATCTTCCTGCCAATCCATGCATATGTTAGGGAGGACCCCAATCAGCCCCCGAAGTAGCTGAGGGGTGATCGGGGCCCTCCCATCTAGATGCTTGCCCTCCTGCCAGGACCAGCACTCATAGATCTGCCATAGGAGGCACCCCCACTCTGGGGAGGGGTGACCTGCCAGGTTGGATATGTATTTTAGAGCCAAGAGCTTCCACAGCTATAGAACCTAGGGCCAAACCCTTGTTTTTGAGGTCTAGGATGAACTGGAGCAACTGGGACTCCATGATAGGGAAACCACTCAGAAGACTGTGCTGTGTCCTGAACTGCAACTCAAGGAAAGCATGTTCACATGCAGCCCTTCTCTTGGGTGCTAAGGAGCCCTGGACCATGTTGAATAGCTCACAGATCCAAAGCTTCACAGGTCCTCTGGGAGAGCCTCCAGTGTCTTGTTGGCACCTGGTGCAAGAAGTTGGAAATGATCCATCTTGAATTGAGAAAGGGCATCGACTATGCTGTTCTTAATGCCTGGTACATACTTGGAGGCAAAAAAGAATACTATTCTGCATGCAGAGGAGCACAAATGCCCTAACTAGCCTCATCACCCGCAGTGACTTGGACAAGGAGTTAATCACGCCATGTTATCACATCAGAACAGGACTCTCCTGTTGACAAAGGATTCGTGCTATAAACGCACTGTGAGTATGATGGGAAAGAATTCAAGGAAGGTTAGGTCCTTGGATATTCTCTCCTGCTTTTACTCGGCTGACCATAGCACAGTACACCACTTGCCCCTGAAATAGACCCCAAAACCAGCTGCGTCTGACTGAACCTGCAGCTCAGCTTTCAGCAGTAAGTGCTGTCACCAAAAGCTAACCCCATTATACTTACACAGGAAGAAGACCCACGTGTGAATGTCCTCCTTCATGTCACTCATCATACACATGTAGTGATTGGGGTGTCGGGGGAGGTTACTGAAGACCTGGTGGTATTGTCTGGACATGAACAGCTGACCAGGTGCAACTCTCAAGCAAGCAAAATTGAGGCACCCTATTAAGATCTGAAGCTGCTGTATGGTTACTTTTGACTCTGTGTCAGGCCTTTAAGAATAATCAAGCAGGCCACAAGTGGAGATGTGTGTGTGTGTGTGTGTGTGTGTGTGTGTGTGTGTGTGTGTGTGTGTGTGTGTGTGAGAGAGAGACAGACAGACTGGGCCACGGACAAGGCCTACCCAACATGCCCCCTTTTCAGGCTGGGCCTAGCCCTCTTATTAGCAATCCCACAGCAGAATAGTATGTCTTAGTCCTTCTTGATTTCCTTAATGCCACTCTCCTTGACCGGGAAGAGGAAACCAGTCGGGCCAGCATGGCCTGTAAAACTGGTGGCCGGGACCCATGCATCACAGCTGGAAAGCTGGGAGCCCAATGGAGGAGGGGGAAAGCCAGGCATTGTTCAGCCCGGTGGGTCACCGGGATGCTTATACCATGTGGCCACCTTCTCCTATTCCTCCCCTCAGGCCACACCCAGTGAGGCCACATCCAGCAGGGCCAAAAAGTGGGAGCTACAGAGACCCATCCCTCCCATGAGCAGCCTTAGCTGCTCTGCCAGCAGTAGGGGAGGAGGCACAGAGGTGCTGCCTGTGTGCTAGGGCGCACAGCCATGCCACCAGGTGAAAAAACAGGCTGCGGGCCCTTCTGCTCCAGGCTGTTCCACTTGAGTGAGGCATTGCGCTTCTTCTGCCAGGCCCATACTCACCTCTCAAACAGTCCAGTTCCTGGGGTAAGATCTGCAAGCTCCTTGGGAGGTCCACATGGTCCCTGCTCTGAGACTCACCAAGAGAATGGCAGAGGGCAGCCTCGGAGCTTAAATCTGGTGCCCAAGCGTTCCTGTCTTGTGAGACCTGGCACCCGCCTGGTTGCCTCAAAATCGAAGCTTCCCCCATGGTCACAAGGGGTAAAGGGGGTGGCCCGACTCCTTGACCCAGCGCTTGCCTTCTTCCTCCAAGGAAGAGGGGGACGGGACAAAGAGTCATCTCCCTGAGAAGGTGGAGAGTAGCATTGTTGTACATTTTTTTCACCAAAATGTCATCCTCTGTCTAATTTTTTTCTTTTGGTTAGTGTGGTTCTAGAAGATTATTTTTTTAAAAGTCTGCTTTGAGATAAGATATTACAGACCATATATTCAAATGCTAATCTGTAGTCCTCCAGAATTATGGGTCCCCTAGCGCATCCAGAAAATTATTAACAGCATGTAATCCAGCTCAGTGTGAATGCGTCTTTAGTCTGTTAGCCAAATCTTTACATAATACAAATCATTCTACCTATAAAAGCAGAAATATGTTATTGTTCTCAACAGGCAATTTAATGCAGCCATAGGGAGGAGAACAAGAGAAAAGAAGATTACAAGCTAGCTGATCGTGCTTTTATTTCTCTTAAATCTCTCTGCAGTTCTCTGTGGTTGTACTTGTTTAAAGATTGTGTGCAACTGTGCTGTCTATATGATTTGGAAAGCAAATCAGCCTAAATATGAAGTTTTAATGGGTGCAGTTTTTAAAGGATTTGATACATTTATTACAAATATACATTTTCTCCCAGAGCAACGCTGAACCTATAATCTTTTTTTTTTGCCTTTTTTGAAGACTTAAAGTTTTGTTCATTTATATTTGCCATCCTGTTGTGCAGCTTCATTCATGGAAGGGCTATTAAAGTTAATTATTTTCTGGGCTTTTTTTTTTTTTTTTTTTTATCAAAGAAGAAGATTGATGTTAAGAGAAAAGATGTATTTATTGAAAAGAAAAACATTCTGAAATAATACTCAGCTACCTTTTGCTAATGGTGCTTCTTAAGATGCTGAGAGGGCAGGTATATTGGGTATGATAAGGTGGTATGCAGAATGAACCTTTGAATTCTACTAAGAAATCCCCTACCTAAGAAAGAAGCTTTTAACACTGCTTCAGCATTGTCACATCTGCAACATTGTCAAAATATTCCTCCTTTGTTGTTGAATTCTTCCATTTTGTTATCTTGCTACTCTCGTATGCCCCATCCAGGAGCAAAAATTATCATGATGAAATGGATTAAAGAGATGAAAGATGATGTAGCCTTTTCCACAGCTTTTTATTTTGGAGTTTAGTATCTATATGTATTGCCTGGCTTAAGTTTTTCATAGAGCACCCATAGCTGTAGTTCCTAAGTGCTTTTGGTCATGAAGCAGAAGAATAATTTTTAAATAGCCCAAAGGCAGAAATGCAGTTTTTTATTTTGGCATCAGATGCTTTCAGAATATTATCTAGAGAGAGAGAGAGTGGCTGCCCAGTTGCTCCCAAAGAGATGGACCCAAAGTAGTTCAGATGGTAACTATTTTTGGATCAACTTTTGTTGACAAGATACAAACTACAGACTAAGCAAATGCAGGCTAGTTATATATAAGGTCACTTGAGACAGGGTTCCACACACAGTTGTCGTGATCAACACCCCATCAAGGAATACCATTCAGAATTCAAGAGACCTAAGATATACTTGCCAATCACCATATGTGGTGTGCAGGGGCACTGGCAGAATTACATTTTGGGGTGAGGGAGAGCCTTTTTGCCCACCCTCTTTCTGAGAACACCCCTTTCTGAGACTAATGAAATCACGATGTTGGAAAAGAGGGCAGTCACAACAGAAAAGGGCAGCAACCACCTTCCATTATGGTCATGCCCCTTTCTGAGCATTGTCATGTCTTTTGGAAAGGGGTTGTGACCATGTCACAAAGGGGTGGGGTAGCCCTTTACCCCAACCTGTTT
This sequence comes from Sphenodon punctatus, assembly GCA_003113815.1. Taxonomy (NCBI): domain Eukaryota; kingdom Metazoa; phylum Chordata; class Lepidosauria; order Sphenodontia; family Sphenodontidae; genus Sphenodon; species Sphenodon punctatus. The sequence goes on along the minus strand of QEPC01014420.1, from coordinate 5,299,037 downwards.
CTAGTGTGGCTCTGTTCCCCACTTGGAAGTGGTGAGCAAGACAGAACCACCCCCTGTGTGCCTCCCTCGCAGTGCCCATGGTGATGTACTGTCAGGAGCGCTAGCTGGGGCATGGAGCATGTGAAGTGCATGTGAAACAGTACAGGATCAGGTCTCGAGCCTCTGTGCAGTGAGTCATTACAGGATCAGGTCCAGAAGGTATTGGAGGAAGGGACTGACAACTGGACTAGGCAGGATGAGCAGGCAGACGAACTGGACAAACGGAGCTTCAGGAGACAAATGAGCAGAACTAAACCAGGCAGGCAGACAAAGGAAGGCTCAGCTGAGCAGATAAAACAAGGCAGAACTGAGCAGATGGAAGAGGCAGGGCTAAAGGATGTGTTCCACAAAGGAGGGTCACAAGGGCCAGCCGCCATCTGGCCGCTAAGGATACACAAGGTCCAGGGGGTGCAGGGGCCAGTTTAAGTTATGTAGGAACTTATCGGGCAGGAAACAGAAGCAGAAGGAGCAGGAACCAGGATGTTAACCGATGGTCTGCCCAGCCAGCTTCTTCTAGCTGCTGACCGGCCTAAAATGAAAACTCTTGGTGAGTGCTGCTTCTGTCAGAAGCAGGGCATTCTCCAAGATTCACATGATGTGAATCCTTCTCCCTTGCCAAACACCTGACAGAACAGTTCCTGTGAAAGGATGGGAGATCTGGGGCCAGGCAAGTCCCCACCAGGACAGAATTCCAGAGGCGCGGCGCAGCCACTGAGAATGGCCTATCCTGCGTGGCCCCCTGAGAAACCCGGGGGACCTCCAATATGGTGCCCCCGGACGACTGCATGGGTCGGTCTAGAACCCGGGGAGTGAGGCAATCTCGCAAGTAGGCAGGGCCCAAGCCGTGTATGGCTTTATAGGACAAAACCAACACTTTGAATCAGGCCCAGAAGACTATTGGCAGCCAGTGCAGAGACCGGAGCAATGGTGTAATGTGCTTCTGGTGACCCAGCCCCACCAAGAGCCGGGCTGACGCATTCTACACCAGCTGCAGCTTCTGAGCCATCACCATAGGTACCTACATGTAGAGCACATCACAGAAGTCTAACCGAGAGATAATAAAAGCATGGATGATCGTGGTCAGGTCTGGAACCAAAATCAGCTGCCGAAGCCACCGCACCAGATGTAACTGGCGGAAGGCACTGCTCGCCACAGCCTCCACCTGGTGATCCAGGCACAGCTGTGCATCGAGGATCACCCCCAGGTTCCGCACCTGGGAAGTCAGTGGAGGACAGATTCCATCAATCGAGGGAGCCGTCACATCCACCGACTTGCCCACTGACATCACCTCCGTCTTGTCAGGATTCAGTCACAGTCGATTAGCCCTCATCCAGTCCCCCACAGCTGTCAAACACCAGGTAAGCACTTAGACAGCCAGGCCTGGGTCAGTTGAAAATGAGAGGTACAATTGGGTGTCATCCGCGGCTGCATATACATGTTGAACAGGAGAGGGGACAAGACAGAACCCTGCGGGACCCCACACGGGAGGTCTCGGCATGATGAAAAACAGTCACCGAGAACCACCCACTGAGTTCTCCCGGTCAGGAATGAGGGGAACCATTCAAGAACGATCCCGTCCACCCCCACACTGTCCCGCAGGTGCGTCACCAACATCTCATGGTCAACGGTATCAAATGCAGCTGAAAGATCTAATGGGACCAATAGGGTTGAGCGACCCCGGTCCTTTTCACGGTGGAGACCATCTACCAAAGCCACAAGTGCTGTCTGAGTTCCATACCCCGGATGAAAGCCAGACTGCGAAGGATGAAGATAACCAACGCGGTCAAGATGCCCCTGGAGTTGCTGAGCCACCACCCGTTCAATAACCTTCCCTAAAAAGGGAAGGTTAGAGACAGACCGATAGCTGGTAGGGGACTCAGCGTCAAGCGATGGTTTCTAGAGCAGAGACTGCACCACCGCCTCCTTGAGGCAGCTTGGCACTCTGCCCTCCCACAGGGAGGCATTGACCACCCCGGCAAGCACCCCGGCCCCATTGTCTCCCGGCAGCTCTTAACCAGTCAGGATGGGCATGGATTTAATTCACAAGAGGTGGCTTGAACCGCCCCAAGCACATTCACCACGTCAACAGGTGTGTCCGACTGAAAGTGATCCCACAAAATCAGACAAGCCAGAGTTTCTACAACCTCTACCTTCTCCACTGTATTAACTGCGGCATCGAGGTCTTGGTGAATATGAGCGATTTTCTTCGCAAAGTAATCCGCAAAAAGGTCACAGCGGGCAGATGATGACTCAACCCCAGGGTTGAGGGAGGCACAACCCGGAACAGCTCCACCAGACGGGATTTTGTGCCTAAGCAATGGACGCTTGGGAGCCGTTTGATCAATGACCTCTGTCAGCAAGGTGTTCCATAGCTTGACGAGGTCATCGATGAGATGGTCGTCGAGGTCAGAGGGTAATTCCCCCAGAGTGCTTAGAAACCACACTGGGTCCAACAGCCTCTGGGGGCGGACCATCCTAATAGGTTGCACACCCTTCTGGGGGCAGACATGCACTAGAAGGGAGGTCTGCAGAAGGTAATGATTCGTCCATGACAAGGGCACAGTTGATATCTTCCCCCATTAACAGAGCACCCGCCTCAAGGCCAGTGCAAAACATGAGGTCCAAGGTATGTCCTCCAAGATGTGTCAGGCTGATGACCCTCTGGGACAGACCCATAACTGCCATGGCAGCCATGAACTCATGCTTGGGTCCCCCGAGAACCGCATCGGCGTGAATGTTGAGGTCCCCCAAGACTATCATTTTTGGGGACCGCAACACCACCTCCAATACAGCCTCCACCAGAGCATACAGGGAGGTAGCCGTAGTGGTAGGTGCACAGTATATCAGCAACACTCCCAAACTGTCCCCTGCCAAATCAAACACAAGATGGAGAACTTCAATGCCTACCATGGCTTACGCTGGATACCTCCTCACAGACCACAAATCACAGCTACACCGCCCCCCCCCCGTCCCTCCGACCGTGGCTGGTGTTGTACGGAATACCCGGCCAGAACAAGATCAGCCAGAACAGACCCCGATTCATTGTCCAGCCAGGTTTCCGTAATACATGCGAGATCGGCAGCATGGTCCAGGATTACCTCATGGACCGTTGTTGCCTTGTTTGCCACTGACCTCACATTTAACAGCACCAAAACCAGACTGGGAGCCCCCTGACCAAGTTCCACCTGTTCACCTGTTGGTGAAGGGATAGGCGGGACGTGCACTAGGCACCTATCCTGCCTCACCACTCCTACAGTCCTCCACCTAAGACCATATCTCCCCTGGCCTGTCATGATCCCAATAGCTGTGCCCACCCATCCTGGCTGCCCCCCCGGCTCCCCCCTCCCAGCTGTCCCACCCTGGCTGTGAGGTACATCCCCATCCCCCATGCCCCCCTATCTCTTTCCCCTTAGCGGAAATTGCTGGAAATTGGAAGTGCTGGAAATTGTCATAAAAGTGCTGTAAAACTGCTTTAAAACTATCATAAAATTTCCAGAAAGTGATGAAACGTCTCAGAAAGTGATTTTGAAAAAGTCCCGGACAGTGACGGAAATGCAGGAGGCGTGAAATCACCGGAAACCGATGAAGTGCCAATAGATGCTCGCAAGCACTCCTGAAATGTTGGTATTCCCCTTTGGAACAGGAACACTTGCTCTTGTCTCAGCTCTAACCTTATATATTAGGGCTGAAACAAGAATCAAAATGATTTTTTCAAGAATTGAGAGCTGGCAACGAGGTTTTAAAATCTTACTAAGGGTTTGAAATCTCACAAAATATCACGAGCAGGGGGAACCTAATCCTCTTCTCACAGTTGGAAAAAAAGGTCTCCTTTTACTCACTTGGCTGCTTCTCCAAGTCCAGGGGACTGCTCCAGCTGCTGGGTCTTAACACTGGATCTCTCCCCACTTGATTTCTCTGCAGAAAAAACAGGGGAAGCTTCTGAGGAGAAGGCAAAATAAAATAAAATAAACAAATCACCTAGCATACTCAAAATGGCCACTGGGGCCATTCTGGGTATGTACAGTCCTTTCCCAACATGGTCCTGGCAAAGGAAGCACCTGCAGAAGGAGAGGATTCAGGCTGAAAGACCAAGGCAGTGTGGGTGCATGCAGCCTATATGTCTTTACTACTTACATGGCACAGAAGTTAAGGCAGAAGCCTTAACTTGCAATTTCCATATTTTTTGGAGCATGATTGAATTTGAAGGGGCCTAAACTTAAACTAAATGTTTTGAATATAGAATTTCCTTGGTTTTTGAGAGGATTTGCAATACAGAACATTTTTGCAATACAGAAAATTCCTCTTACCGGAGCACTAGAATGATGAGCAGCATAACAGTGAAATTTCAGAATTTCAAAGGTTTACTGTGTGTTGAAATGCTGCTGACCTGGGGTGGGGGTAGCCATAAAAATCCTCAAATCCTCACAGATCCATGAACATCTTGCCCCCTCCCCCCAGCTCCATACACATATTCACACAGTTACATATATGCACACTCAAATGGACAGTTTCCTGCTGAGCTCCATACGTAAACACACACATGCACAACTCTGCCCCCTGCACTCACATATACACAGCTCCCCTGCCATGCACCAAAACCAACCCCTCCCCAATCTTGTGGATCCTGATCCTGCAGCCAGATCTGTGTTCATAGATTCATTCACCAGAGTTGGAGTTCCACTGATTTAAATAGGTCTCTCCACAGGCACAAGGGCGTACACATTAATAAAAAAATAACTTTTTCTGGGGTGCTAAAGACTCGCTGATTGCTGGCACCATGTTTGGGGGGGGAATCTCCTTTATAGCTCCTTCATAGCCCAATCATTGGTTTGTCTATGGGTGGTCGTTTTCCAGTTGATGGAAAATTGGGGGGTTTGCCCCTTAACTCGACTGGGTGTGTGTGTGTCGAAACAGAACCAAAAAGCATATTTGGGGCTGGGGGAGTCTCCTCTATCAAATTCTGGTCTTGTTTTACCCCTGGGGTGACCCCCAATTTTCAAAATGGTCACTGCTGGGATTTTTGCCCCCTGAATCAGCTGGGGTGGATGTAGAATTGCAGCAAAAGAAGTATATTTAGTGTCGGGGGAGTCTTCTTTATCAAATATATGGGGGATGCCTACTTTTATTGCTGTGCTAAATGATATAGTCGAGGGGTGGGGCTTGCTGTTTTCTGAGGCTTGCAGCTGCTGCATTAGCAACTTAGTCCACAGCTGGGGTGATGTCCAGGCGTGGGTTTCTGCATGCCGGGGTTACCAAACTAGGAAATTCTAACTCACTGTAGATCTTGGGATGTTCCCCTGATGATCCACCTGCTGCCAGCACCCACTTCCACAAGTTAAACCCACTTAGTCCACTTCTGCACAACCTGCCTTTCAAAGTCCTAGGACCATCTTTCCTGCTCCCTTTTCATGTCTGAGTCCATCTGCTGGCTAGTAGAGGCTAATACACGGGTGGCATTATGAAATCTCTCAGTGAGTAATATTGGACATTTACAGCTTTTAAATTACCTGATGAATTTTGAATTAAAAAATAAAATAAAAATGGCAGGAGCAGGAAAGCAGCCCTGAATTATGTAACAGGAGTAAAACTCAGCCAAATATTCCAAGAGTACGCTCACGACTGGCTATAAAAAGCATCTGAAACCGGAATTAAAATCAATTTTACGCTGATTTTAATTTTGTTGTTCATTTTCCATTAAATTAGTACTGTTTGTAGCCCTCCTGTAAGCAATCCTGTCTGCCAAATTTCAGACAAATAGGATAAATAGTGCCAATTTTTATAGAGCCACTATTAGTTAAGACAGGTGGGAGTTTCAATAGAATAGTTGCCACTCACTTGCATGAGAAGTCACTTTACTTCTGGGTTGGTGACCGAGATTATTACAAGGCTGTGCTTGGTTTTGGTCTTATTTATGTTTCTGTTGTTACTGAACAATCAAGGGGAGGGTGGACTAAGGTCTGGTTGTTTGTTATGTTATTTTTCTGTGTCTCTTTTGGAGACGTGGGGTTCAAAATGCCGTTTTGCTCTATGGAGGGGAAGTAACAACTAGCATTCTAAATGCACCTCCATAATGCAGGGAGCTAGCCCGCAGGTCAGGATTACTGGTGGAGGGGGAGTGAGATAAAAGGGGAGCTACACCACCCCTCCCCGGTGAAGTCCCCTCAGCAGTAGCTGGGGGGGAGGAACTAACGCCACCCCTGCCCGCCCGCTTGGCTGTCTGTCCGTTTCCTTACCTACCATTGCCCTCTTGCAAGCAGCCTAGGCGGGGGGGGAGGGGGGGAGGGGGAGGAACTAACACTGCCTACTTCCTGCTCAGCTGCCAGTGCCTCACTCTCACAAGGGTTCACTGCTGCTGCCGCTGGTGGCAGCCTGGAGTTTGATGGCAGGGGAGCCACAAATATTCTGTGGTTTTGAACTAAGCTGGCAGCATGCCACCTCCTACGCTGCCGCAGTGCTGTTCAAAGGGCCTGCAGTGCTGCGTGGGTGCAAACACCTCTCAGTGAGACCTTGCTGTGTCTATTTGACAGGCAGATAGCACATGCAAGAGGGCATTGACCTTAGAGGTCATGCTGGGACATGGGGGGATATGGCCTGCTGTGCACTTCTGTTAAGTTGGCCAGTGTCAGAGACAGGATGCTGGGCTACATGGACCAACGATCTGTTCCAAAACACTATGCATTCCTTGTATTTCTGACGGGGGGAGGGAGGGAGGAATGACACGGGAACGTTAGCACGCTCAAAGGGGCATTAAATACTCAGAATTAGAATTCTGAGTATGCTGAGACACACACATGCATACTCAAAGTTAACTTTGAAACCACAGAATATTATTATATAGTTATTTAGTTAGTTAGTTCCATTTAATACCCTGCCCTTCTCACATCTGGTGACCCAGAGAAGCTTACAACAAAAATAAAAGCATAATTTACAATTATAAACTATAATTTTAAAATTATAATTAATATGAATATATAATTTATAATTAATAATTATATATTATATTAATAATTATTAATTATATAAAATATAATTTATAAATATATAATTTATAATTTCAACAATATGCAACAGTACAGGTCTGCGATAAAACAATCCCCTCCCCCACCCTCTCCCCGGTGTTACGTGCTCCCTGCAGCCTGTCCCAGTAAGGAGACAAGCTGTTGCATTCTGCCCTTGCACTAAATATTAGGATCATATTTCCAGTAAAGAAGAACCAGGAATTATGCAGCTCAACATTGTACTGTAGCAGCTGGAGGAATTTTGGCCAGTGCGTTACCAATCACAAACCTTACAAATTTAAACAAAAAAACCCCTGTTGGTTTAAGACAGAAGTTAAGGTGGGTAAAAATTCACTCATGCTCCCGTGAGTTGGACCAGGGTTGCTTGACCCTGTTGATCCTATTATATCTCTTGGCTGCGTTTGATACCGTTGATCATGAGTTGTTGGTGACTCGGCTGCGGGACCGGGCAGGGATTAGCGGAACTGTTCTTGAATGGTTCCGCTCTTTCCTGGCCGGGAGAATCCAGCGTGTGGTGCTGGGTGAGTTTTCGTTTTCTCTCCGGGGCCTCGTGTGGAGTTCTGCAAGGTTCCATTCTATCCCCTCTCTTGTTCAATGTGTATATGCAGCCTTTGGGGGAGGTTTCATGGAATTTGGGCTAAGGTGTCATCAATATGCTGATAACACCTAGCTATATCTCTCATTTTCATCTGACCCAGGTCCAGCAGTCTCGATGCTTACTCGGTGTTTGTCAGCTGTGGGGGATTGGATGAGGGCAAGCTGCCTGAAATTAAATCCTGACAAAACGGAGGTGATGGTTGTGGGAAAAGCTGGGGGAGTGATGGCCCCCATCATTGATGGGGTCCGTCCTCCCCTGGTTTTCCAGGTCCAGAGTCTGTGGGTGCTCCTGGACCTGCAGCTCTACCTGGATGTCCAGGTGGCGGCTGGGGTGAAGGGGCATTTCTGGTGCATCGGCTTAGACCGTATGTCTCGGACTCGGATCTGGCCACAGTCGTCCATGCTTTTATTATCTCGAGACAGGACTACTGTAACGCACTCTACGTGGGGCTACCCTTGGTGCTGGTTCGGAGACTGCAGCTGGTGCAGAATGCGGCGGCCCATCTCCTGAGTGGGACAGGCCGACATGAGCACATTACACCAGTGCTTCACTCGCTGCACTGGCTGCCAATAGTCTTCCCGGCCCAATTCAAGGTGTTGGTGTTGACCTTTAAAGCCCTAAACGGCCTGGTCCCCACCTACCTGCAGGGCTGCCTCACCCTCTGAGTCCTGGATCAGGCCTTGTGCTTGGCTGGAGGTGTCCTCCTTGGGGTCCCCTGGGTTTCCCGGGTGTCAACCATGAGGGGGGCATTCTCTGTGGCTGCGCCGCAGCTGTGGAACTCCCTCCTGTTGCAGGTCCGCTTGACCACTGACCTCCCCTCTTTCCATAAACAGTGTAAGACCTGGTTGTTCCTCCAGGCCTTTACTGAGGGAGATGGGGTGGGTGGGTTGGGTTAGGAAGGGCATGGATTTTTTGTTTTGGTATTTTAGGTTGTTTTTAATTGTAGCTTTATTGCTCTGTTTTAATATGTTTAAAATGTTGTTAGCCGCCCCGTGATGCCTGAGACAGGATGGTGCAGCATATAAATTTTAATATAAATAAAAAATGAATAAATGAAAAGCATAGAAATTGTAGGTTAAGGCTCCCGCCCTAACTTATGTGCCATTTAAGCAGTGAAGACATTGTACAGTCTCACATATTGTTCTCATTTACAATTTTGGCTCCATGTACCCACGCTTTGCTATGGTCTTTCAAATCCAATGCTCTTCCTCTGCAGGTTGAAGGCAACACTAAATCTGGGGAAAGGATGGAGTGAAGATAGCAGAAATGCCCTTCCTTCTTCTCATCCTCTCATTTCTTTTGTGGAGAATGGGACACCTGAGTACGGGGAGGCTGTTGCGGGGGCAGAAGGTTGCTTAATGTGGGCTGTTTGCATACAGACAAGAGTGAGACAGTTGGTCAGTAAGAGAAGTGTTTTCCTCTTGAAGAGGGAGTCAGATGTTATGGTGTGTTTACTTCATCCTCTCTCTCTCTCTCTCTCTCTCTCTCCACACCTATACACACACACACACACACACACACACACGCAGAGTAAGTCTCCCTTCCTCTCCTCCCTACACACACACTCAGTAAGTTCTCCTTCCTCCCTACACACACACTCAGTAAGTTCTCCTTCATCCCTAGTCCCTACACACATGCACTCAGTCACTCCCTTTCCAAGCACAGTTTCATCTCCTCCGTTTGATCGAGGTGTTCCCCATGCATCGGCAAAACTGAAGATCACACAAGAATAGGAAGTGCATGTTATATATAGGGAAAGGACAGGAGTGTTGAGAGGTGTGTCTAATAATGGGAGAAAAATCCATCAAATTAAATGTTGGGAAAGACAAAAACTGCTATATGTTTACTGCACAAGTCTGCACTCCACTCAGTGGGTACTCATGAGTTGTGATAAGTACTATGAACTGTTTTTTTGTTATGGGGCAGGACTAAGGGGTTGTCTGTGGAGTGACCAAAAAGAAAGAACGGGGCAGAAGAAAGAGGTCCTGGAACTTCAAAAAGCAAGCTATGGGAACTCTTGCTCATTGGCTCACTTCTGAAGCGAAACAATAGTCTAGTTAAGCATTAGACTTCATTGCACCCCCACATGAACACGTTTCACAACACCCTCCTCAAGAGGAAAGATGTCTCCCAGTGACCAACTGCCCCACACTTGTATGTGTGTACACATTCCACACCCTGTACATAAATGAAAGCGTAACTAGTAAGTACAATACGTGAAACTATACAACTTCACTGCTTAAATGGTGTGTAAGTTAAGGGGGGACTCTTAACCTACAATTTCTATGCTTTTTGTAGCATAAGTGAATTTGTACCTGCCTTAACGTACGTCTTCAACTGACAGGTTTTTTTTGTTTGAAGATAAGCAATAGAATGTCCATGCATTAAAATGGAGTGTTCCCTGGCCTTAACTATGAAGTGATTGCCGCTGCTCCATAGTGAGCTATGTGTCAAATTGTCCTCTTCATATGTTAGCTGAAAGCAAAGTATAGAAACTGGTTTGTTGCTCCATTGTCCCAAACAATGATGATAGTGTTGCCCTAACTACATACTCTCTTGTTGGAACAGTTATATCATTTGTTTTTGTCTTCGTTGCAACAGCTAATTTGTTACACCATCACTCCACAGTAACCATGGAATTTTGGCTCTTTTTACACTGGCTGCAGCTGCGTAGTGGTGGGTATGCATCGCAGTCCGTATGTGGTGGGTGGGGGGAGGGTCCTGACAGCGTGCACACCCATCCCTACGCACGGAAGCACCTCCTTTTTTCCTGGTGCCTCCATGCATGGGGATGCGTGTTCATGGGAGCGCACATACCCACCCCCGCGGGATTTACATGGGCGGCACCCACACTATAATACCCAGATTTCTGGGTGCTGCCCATGTAAAAAGGGCCTACGTTATGAGTCTATCCTTGTATTGGTCACAAGAAGAAAAATAATTGTAATTTATCATATGAAGTAGCTATCCCATTTTTAGAGCTTTAGTAAACATTCTGTGAAAGCACCCTTATTCTGAGAGTTATCCAGTGACTTTTAGAAGAGAAAATAGGAATATGATATTTCTATAGTGTCTTATGTTTTGCTGTTACCTGGAAATTAAGGTTTTTATACTCATCACTGCCCCTGGAGAAAGTTCCTGCAAAATTTGTACTGCTTCTTGTATGCCTTTTCCTTCTGTGAATAGACAGAACCATGCAGTAATTTTCTTGCTGTAGGGTTTTCTTGGTTGGTTCCCTAGAGGCAAAAGTTTGGTTCCTACCAGCTCATTTCTTATTTCAATATGACTGACTGAATATGGTTTCGGCTCTCCTGGACCTTCAGTACAGAGCCAATGTACTTCATAGATGGGCCTTCTAAGTTGTAATGAGAATTACAAAGGTCAGTGACTGAAAAGACATGGCGCTCTACTGACCTCAACGCTTTGGTCAGTGCATTTCAGTTTTCTATAGGACTTTGGTGTTCTGTGTAGTTAACACTCCCAGATATAAAAATCCAATTATAAGTATTCATAATTTCATTTTTCAAGCAATTTAAGTGTGAGAGGTTTGGGTTTAAAAAAAAGAAGAAGAAATAATGCATTTTTAATTCAGAACAGTATAGTAATCTAAATAGAAGAATGACTGAAATTTATTCATGAAGTTATAATCAGCTCGAAGATGTTAGATGGATAACGCTCAAAATGGACATAAACTTGCAGACTTGGGAAAGAGGTTACTGTAGGCTTTGCAGTCAGACACTAAGGTGATGAAGGGCTTTGTAACTATCTAGTGTCACCACACAGAAAACAGTATGTCCAGCAAAAGATGTAACCTGCAGGAAATGTCTAAAAAGAGGACACTGTGCAGCAGTCTGCAGTTCCAAATGCACAGTAGCTGCTGTATTCCAGGAAGCAGACCAGAGTGACACAGAGATTGCTTACCTGAGAGCCATCAGAGCTGATGAAAATGAACCATCTTTTTATTTATTTTTATTATTTATTTTTAAAATTTTGCTACCCCACCCCTCCAGCCACAGGCACTTGCTGTGGCTATGAGGGTGGCTTACAATGCGCAAAACCTTAAAACAACATTAAAACAACAGTTTAAAACAACTAAAAGGAGGACAAAAAGAAAAATAACCACTACGCAACAACCCACCCCCTCACCCATCTCCCCCACTAAATGCCTGGCAGAACAGCCAGATCTTACAACTTCTCCGAAAAGAGGGGAATCCGGGGCCAACCGGGCCTCCATTGGAAGAGAGTTCCACAGATGTGGCGCAGCCACCAAGAACGCCCTCCCCTGCATGGCCCCTCGGAAAACTCAGGGGACCTCGAGCAGGGCACCCCCCGATGACCGCAGGGGTCGGTCCAACACCCGCGGAGTGCGGCGGTCCTGCAGACAGATAGGGCCTAGGCCATTTAGGGCTTTATAGGCCAAAACCATCACCTTGAATCAGACCTGGAAAACAACTGGCAGCCAGTGCAGAGAGCGGAGTACTGGTGTAATGTGCTCCTGGCGGCCCAGTCCTACCAGAAGATGGGCTGCCACATTCTGCACCAGCTGCAGTTTCCGAGCCATCACCATGGGTAGCCCCACGTACAGCACGTTAAAATAGTTCAGTCTGGAGGTGATGAAAGCATGGATGATGGTGGCCAGGTCAGAGCCTGAAACAAACGACCAAAGCCATCGCATCAGATGTAATTGGCGAAAGGCACTCCTCACCACAGCTTCCACCTGGACATCCAGGCAGATCTGTGTGTCAAGGAGCACCCCCAGACTCCATACCTGGGATACCAAATGAGGGCAGACCCCACCGATAGTGGGGGAAACCATCTCCAGCGCCTTACCCACCAGCATCACCTCCATCTTGTTGGAATTCAGCTTCAGTTGGTTAGTCCTCATGCAGTCCCCCACAGCCGTCAAACACTGAGTAAGTACCAAGACTGCAGGGCCTGGGTATGTTGAAAAAGAGAGCTACAGCTGGATGTCATCAGCATATTGATGACACCGCACGCCGAACCTCCTGATCACATCACCGAGTGGCTGCATGTATACATTGAACAGGAGAGGGGACAAAACAAAACCCTTCGGGACTCCACACGAGAGGTCTCGGTATGATGAGAGAGACTCCCCAAGAACCACTCACTGCGTTCTAAGGTCAGGAAAGAGAGGAGCCATTCAAGAACAGTCATGCCCACCCCTGCACAGTCCCACAGGCATGTCACCAAAGTCTCATGATCAACTGTATCAAATGCAGCCGAAAGATCTAATAGAACTAACAGGGTCGAATTACACTGGTCCATTTCCCGGCACAGATCATCCACCAAAACCACAAGCGCAGTCTCGGTGCCATATCCCAGATGAAATTCCAACTGAGAGGGGTCCAGATAACCGACGTGGTCAAGATGTCCCTGCAGTTGCTGAGCCGCTACCTGTTCAATAACCAGAGACAGGCTGATAGCTGACAAGGGAGTCAATGTCAAATGATGGTTTCTTGAGCAGAGGCCGAACCACAGCCTCTTTGAGACAGCCCGGCACTCTGCCCTCCCGAAGGGAGGCGTTGACCACCCCAACCACCAACGGCCCCATTGTCTCCCGGCAAGATTTAATCAGCCAGGATGGACAAGGATCTAATTCACAAGATGTGGCCCTAACAGCCCCAATAACACTAACCACATCAGTGGGTGTCACCAGCTGAAATTGATCCCACAAAACCCGATAAGACGAGGCTTCCATAATCTCCATAACCTCCAGTTCCCCATATGTATTAATTGCGGCATCGAAGTTGTGGTGAATCCGAACGATTTTATCCACATAATAATCCACAAACATGTCACAGCGAGCAATAGATGACTCCACTTCAAGGCGGAGGGAGGCCGGACTGACCAGCCCCTGCACCACCTGGAAAAGCTCCTCTAGATGAGATTTAGCAGATGCTATGAGGGTAGCAAAAACCTCCTTTTTTGCTGCCCGTATAGCTACGGCATAGGCCCGTAAACTGGCTCTATGATGCAGTTTGTCAGTTTCAGCACGGGAATGACGCCACCGTTGCTACAACCGCCGCCCTTCTCGCTTCAGCCCCCGCAGTTCCTAGTTTTAAATTAAAACTACCTAGGAAAGCAAGACATTGAATTTTAGATTGACACAGGGGCTGATGTAACCATGATCCCAGAATCGCTTTATAGAAGGCTAGAAGCACCAAATCTTTGAGATGCTAAAAAGACACTAAAAGTTCCAGACCAGAACAATTCTGGTTGAATGTGAAAGGGAAATTTTCAGCCACCCTAGTTCTGGGAGCGGAAATGACATTGCAGGAGGTTTATGTTGTGGATGGCCTATGCATTGCTTTGCTGGGTCACTCAGCGATTACAGCTTTAGGTATTGTTAAAAGGATAGCGCCTGTCATGGTGGACCTGGAACCAGAGATTAAGAGGAAGTTCTCTAAACTTTTCCAAGGCTTACGGAAACTTGAAGGGGAATACAGCATCAAAGCTGTACTGAAAGCAAAATCATTTGCCCTGTCAACACCTAAAAGAGTCCCCCTCCCCCTAGTACCCAAGGTGAAGACAGAGCTTGCACACATGGAGCAGCTGGGGTTGATCTCCAGAGTTGATCAAAATAAAAATCCTGGATCCTCATCTTGAGCACCTGGCCTACTGATCAACACCTCTAGTAAATAGACACAGCCCAGCAAAACTCCTGATAGGAAGGAGAATATGATCCATGGTCCCAATTCTTCCTTCCTGCTGGACAGACCTTCAGAGACTATGTGGGAAAGATGACCTCTACAAAATGGAATAGTATGCAGGTATGGTGGTAGTGCCCAAACCAAATGGAACTGTCAGAATCTGTGTAGACCTTACTAATCTCAATGAGAAAGTCCATAGAGAGTGACATATCCTTCTCTGCGTAGAGCACACTCGGGAACAACTCAGTGATGCAAAAATCTTCTCCAAATTGGATGCAAAAATCAGGATTCTGGCAGATATCTCTCATGGCAGAATCAGCCCGACTATAACAACCTTTATCACACCCTTCAGGAGATTTTGTTTGAACAGATTATCAATCGACATATCCACTGCTCCTGAGTACTTCCAAAAAGGGGTCTTGAAGGGGTTGTGAAGGGGTTGTCTGCCAGGTGGATGATATCCTAATCTATGTGTTCACTCAAACCCAACGCAACCAATGCCTCTTTGCCATTTTGGAACGTCTAAAGAAAACAGGTAGTGTGAACTCAAGGAAAAGTGTGAATTCCCAAAAGACATGATCAATTTTTTGGGCCACATCATTGATGGGACAGGAATCAGACTAGATCCTGGCAAAATCTCTTTGATTACCCAGATGGAGCAGCCTAGAAATGTCACTGGAGTCCATTCTTTCCTGGGCATGACAACACAACTGGGGAAGTTCCTTCCCTACTTTGCTGAGAAATTCAAAGTCATTGTGAGATCTTCCAAGCACACACAATTCTTGATACTGGGAACCTAAACAGAGCCAGGTGTTTACACAGATAAAATAGGACTTGAGCACCCTATAACGTTTGCCCTTTTACAACCTTAATAGAACCACCAGAGTTTCAGCTTCATCATATGGCTTAGGGGTGGTCCTCCTCCAGGAACAGTCTCCTTCCTTCTGGTGCCCGGTAGCCTACACATCAAGAACACTCTCCATTATGCTCCAATAGAGAAGGAGGCCCTTGCCATGACATGGGCTTCTGAATGTTTTGACGATTTCCTGGTAGCTGTAAAATTTCAAATAGAAACAGACCGTAAATTACAAGTTGCACTCTTAGGGTGAAGGAATCTAGATGAGTTACTTCCAAGGATATAACATTTCTGGATGAGACTCGCAAGGTTTCAATTCTCAATCACGCATGTGCCAGGCAAGAATAAGATAACTGCCAATACACTCTCCAGGGCTTCAATCTCAGAGACTTCAAAGCTAGAGTGTGCAAAGGAGGGAGCTACTGGTAGAAGCCTTCATAGATGCAATCCTTACAGCCTTGCCAGCCACAGAAAAAACATTTACAAGTGTTGAAGCAGAAACAAGAGGAGGATGACACACTGAGCTGGGTCATAGCCTATTGCCAACAAGACTGGACAGGTCATGCAAAGTTCGATACCTCTGTACATCCCTATTGATAGGTCCATGGAGAGCTCACTGTAACCCAGGGTATACCATTGAAGGGGTCCAGACGTGTTATCCCTCCACCAATGCAACAAGATATCCTGGAGCGGCTAGACGACGGACACCAAGGCATCATGAAATGCAGGGAAAGCGCTAAGCAGTCTGTTTGGTGGCCAGGACTGAGCAAAGATCTACAACATTGGATCAAGAAATGTGACATTTGAGCTTACACGTGGGCCTACCTGCCAGAGCCATTACTACCTTCCATGCTCCCAGACTGACCATGACAGAAAGACAGGATGGATCTCTTTTGTCTAGAGAATACGACATATCTCCTGGTAATTGAGTATTTTTCAACGTTTATTGAGCTCATGATGTTGCTCAGTGTCACATCTAGTGCAGTCATGAAAAAAATTAAACCCATTTTTGCTTGTTTTGGGATCCCAGAGGAAGTTGTCTCAGAGAATGGACCCCAGTTTTCCTCAGAGACTTTAAAAAGGTTTGCAGAAACATATGGTTTCCACCACACCACCTCAAGCTCTTTTCCCTCGGAGCAACAGGAAAGCGGAACAGACAGTGAAGACTCTCAAGCAGCTCCTTTCAAAATCCTTGGACCCTCATCTTGCACTCCTGGCTTAGAGATCAACACCTGTAGCAAATGGATACAGCCCCCCAGAACTCCTGATGGGAAGGATAATACGATCTATGGTCCCAGTTCTCCTTTCCCATCTAGACCCTTCCTGGCCAGACCTTCAGAGACTATGTGGGAAGGAAAGATGACCTCTACAAAAACTGCCTGAAGAAAGACTTTGACAAGTGACATTGTGCCAAATCTCGGAGGTCATTGCATCCAGGACAGTGCATCTGTGTGAGGGACTCCCAAGAGAAGGGTGTGCTGCAGGAGAATGCAGGAATTCCTTGATTCTACATTGTAACTGTTCCAGCAGGAGTAGTTCATCAAAACCAAGCCCACCTAGTCAAATAATCCGGTCACCCTTTGAGACTCCCAGATCCCTGTCCTGAGATAGAACCCAGCGAGCCGGCTAATACCACTGGGATGGAACTTTCAGCGAGCTCCCCAAACCCCACTCAGTCCCCAGTCAGTGAGGAGGTACCTGACCAGACAAAGACAACCACCTTCATTCTGTGGGACTATGAAAGGTTTTGAGTATCCGGTAGCCCAATAGACGGAACAGATCTCTAGAAAATAAGGAAGTGTTGGGCAGCCTGATTGGCTACTTGTTCATGTTGATGGTTTAATTGTTAGTTAGTTTTCATAATAGAGTTAGTTAATTAACAAATGTGTTTAATGAAAGGTTTAATAAACGGGCATTGCCTTCCTCCTCAGAAAGGGGGAAGTGGTGCTAGCTGTAAAAGGAAGAGGGATCACTAGATGGTGCTGAACTGGGAGACCTTAAGTGCTGTAACAGGAAATAAAGCTCGCTATGGGTTTCTACCCTCATCATGGCATCCAGGTTTTCTCTTAACTTCACACCTGGGATAGCGGAAATCCACGCTGTAGTGACCTGGGCTTTGGAAGCCCCTCAGCTTCAGCCAGACAGTATCTTTCCCCTTTGTGTCCTGAATTCTGCACTAGAAAATAGTTGAAAAAGTGAAAGCATAAAAAAATAGAATTAGTTCCAACAGAACTAACAGTCTCTTTGGCAAGAATTATACTAGGGGCCTGTGACTCTTTTAAAGTGTGAAAAAACTGGCCCATTATTTTTTTAGCTCCCCTCCACTTCCTTCATACTTGTTGCCTTTCGTTTATGCAACTCAGACTCATTTGCTTTTCAAATAAGGGATTCCATTTTCAAATGTACTTTAAACAATATTATTAAATAGTGTTTATAAATGCTACTGTATTATAACTTCTAAATATTTATCAAATATTTATTTTATTAGAATTTTGGGACTGGGGATATGTCAGTCTAAAAAGTGTCTTATGGTTCTCGGCAATATGACATTTTTGGCACGTGGCTCCATCTTGGGAACATTGCCCACCCCGATCTAGTTGGAGCATGGTAGGCTGCCACCTTCAACCTAAACATCAGCCACAACTAAGATGATTTTAAATAGATGTTAATGAGGTTTTCCAAGGTCCCCCAGTGTACCAGAATTTTCAGAGAGATCGAATTTTCAGAGATATAGAAAATAACCGTGCTCTTTTATTATTTTTTAAACAAATATTCAGTTAGGGCTAACGAGTAACCTGAAAAATTCTACTTCTTAAATACAGTCATATTCAAATGACGTGTTGCATATACATATTTCTTTTTAGTGTCAAACTGACTAACAGTAAACTAAAAAGAAGCTGATTCTGAAATGGGCCACCATACCAAATCAGAAATTTCTAGCTTTGTCTTTAAATACATGAAAACCAGCCCATTGTAAACAAAGTGTGAAAGAGGGTGAAGGAGTGGTTCATTGGAATCTGCTCCTCCAGATGATGGTCTGGCTGCTTCAAAGAATGACATGCTGTAACTTCTGTTCAGATGTTGTGAATATCTTATAGGCAACTCGAACAGAGTCCACAAAGATAATTTATCATGGCAAGTAGAGAAAAATTGCTGTCTTCTCAAGCAATGAATAGTCTGACTCAAGAACTACTTTGCAAATCTAATTCCTCAGTAACTTTGACTAGCTATTTTTTTTACCTTTAAATGTATTAGTGGCAAGTACCCTTCTTAACTTTCAAAGAATAGATGACTATTCTTCAAACATTCATTCCCCTTTTAATTAAGGGACTGATGAAACACAGAAAAGATGCTTCATATCATCCAGTTTTGTGTTCTAGGCTTTGCTCCACCCTCGTTTACAACCACTCAGAAAATCAACTCTGAAGTACCTTCTTATGAGTAGATCAGTGGCAGCTGGTGGTTTTTGAGGCTGGTGGGGCAGTGGTTGGGTTTGAACCATCTGCCGGTGGCTTTGCAGCCGGCAGGCCGGACCCAGGGACAGCGGTAGGCGGAGCCAGGGGCAGCGGTAGGCCAGTGGCGTAGCTTAACCCAGAGGAGTTCCCAGGGTTAACATTGGATGGACATTACATTAGTTAACGCTGGGAACACCTTGCTGCTGTGCAAAGCACTCCCACTGGGGGAGAGAGACCCATCTTACTGGGGTCCCATCTACTCTCTCCCACCTGGTCCAAATTAACCATAGCTGGTTACAAAAATAGATTACATTGCCATCGCCTACCTTTATACTGAACCCTCGATTTTCATGGCATCCTTTTCATTCTCTTCATTCTGAAGAGAATGAAAGGGAAGAGAAGGACAACAGAGGCGAGTAGGAGGGAAAGGGTTTGGTTTTGGTGCACGAGAAGAGTAAGGGCAAGAGATGGGTTCAGTGGGGGACAGGGGTCTCCTTGTTGTCTGCAGCCTTCTCTTCTGCCATGCTCCTACCTACTTTCTCCTCTGTTCACAAGGAGAGCAGTTGCAGGCCTGTATAGCAACCAAACACTCCCCATCTGCATCCCCAGTACCAACACTGTATCCCTGGCAGCCAAATGCCTCTCCAAGCAAACAGACCTTTTTCTTAAAGTTTGGCCAGTTTCAGGGCTGCATTTCCACCAAACCAAGCCCATTGAGACCAGCCAAATGCCTGTCCAAGCACACAGGCATTTTAAAAAAGTTTGGTCAGTTACAGGCTTCTGTTGACACCAAACCAGCCCCATCAAAATTTAAACAATGCATTTCTGTTTCTCAACAAAAACCCCAGCCAAGATGCTCAAAGTCACACAGTCACAAGCAGAGAGACCAGATACTACTTTTCAGCAGAGAGCAGCAGTGAAACGTGCAGGGACCATTTTAAGAAAAGAGTAGCCACGACCAGTAGACCCACAAATTTACAAAATGGCCTCTCTACTTATGCTTGGGAGGGGAGAAGGAAAGCAGCAATGCATCATGCAAACACAGAGCAAGCAAAGCAAACAATCTTAAGGCAACAATGTTATGTGCAGTCCTTAGCACACCATAAAAGCAGCTGCGGGGAATTCCACTTGTCAAACATGCTACACAGCTCTGTTGCAATGAAAGAGGTAGTTTCTGCTGAAACTAAACACGGAGCATTCATGCAAGGACTAGCCATTAGTGAAAAGCCTGCCACAACATCCCACCAAACTGCAAAGGGCGGGGCCATTTTAAAATGCAAGAAACGTTCCAGTAAAGATTGGAAACCTTTCAATCTAAGCCCCTAGGTCCCCCACCTGTAAAACAGAAAGCAGACAGTTTACATTAAAAAAAAAGCCAAGAAAGAGACCAATTTTAACCAAAATTAGCCATGGCCAGTTGGGGTACCAGAAAATGGCTACAGCCTTTGCACATGCTTGAGGGGTTTGGGAGAGGAGCGGGGGAAACACATGCAAACACAAACACAGAACAAGCAAAAGCAAACCAGATCTTAAACCAACTGAACTATATTATGTGAAGTCTTAGCACACCACAAAAGCAGCATTGAGGAATTCCACTAGTGCCCCAAAACATGCTTCACTGTTACAGCTCTATTGAAGCCCCAGTCTCTCTCCCCCCACCTCACCCCACAAGCAGCTTTCATTCTCTCCCTCCAAGCAGCACCCCAGGCCCCCTTTTCACCAGTGTTTTGCAGCAAAATAACTAAGAATAACAACTCACCAATAGGGATGTGTCTGATGCAGGTCCAGTAGCAGCGTGGGGTAACAAAGCCACAAACAAGCCAGGCCAGCCAGCACTCCCCACCAAAATGGCATAGATCACCAGCATGCCAAATGAGGAGAGCTCTCTTTTAACCCCACCCTAGGGGGTGGAGTACAGGCAGGCAGCCTGAGCCCTCAACAGCAGCAGCTGTGCACAGTGGCACACACTGCCTGGGTGTTTGAGTCTCCAGTCCAGACAGAGTCTTTCAAAGAAACCCATAGGCCTCTGTGGAACACTGCCCCCACTGGTGGAAAAAGCAAAGTACTTTTCCCCATTCAGGCAGCATGGGCTCTAAGCCCAATAGCCCAAATTGCTTTTGTAAAATTTTGTCCCATAAGGGACTCCTTAGAGCAGGCTCAGGAGGCGGCACTGGCCCCCACCCCCTCAGCTCCTGCCTGCACATGTGTCCAGGGAGGCACAACAACACTGAGCACTCAGCTCAGGGAGCGACTCCTTTCCACTGCTCTTCTGTGTCCAGGCAGCATCCTACCCAAGCACCACCTGCACAGCCACAGAGCTCCCCAGACAGTGGAGCCAGGCAGAGAGGGCAGTGCTCTCCATGCTTCGTGCACCTCTTTCCTGCTTCAGCTTGTCAGAAGTGTGGATTTGTAGCTCAGAGTCAGGGGCTGCAACTCTGAGTGATGAGTCCAAGCCACTGCCAAGCTGAGACAGGAGAGAACGTCCGGCTGGCTTGGGTGCAACCATGCCCTCCGCACTCCGATAGCTATGCCAGTGGCTGAAACTCTTTAAGTTTTACAGGTCATCTCAAAGATAACAAAAGGTCACGCAAGGCCAGTGACTATAGATCATCCACATTTTGAAGAGCAGACTCATGTTTTTCATATAAATTATATAGAATTGCCTATTATGAACACCTTGTAAAATACAAAAGGCTTTATGATTGTTAATAGCTACTGCAGCAGCGATTTATTAGCTAATTCAGGACAAAATATGTTGCAGTATGTGCTACTCAATCTGCATAAATAATATTACGTTATTTGTTGTGCACTTTCAAGGCAAATGTAATACCTATTATTTTATATTCTCCAAGTAAATTTGGCATTTCAGTTTTTACTTAGGACTTAAATTAACCTAGCTAGAGACAAACTATAAAGTTTGATCATGGATAATTTCTTTTTATTTATTTTTTTGCATCTTTTTTGTCATTCTACTAACCTGAGAATCAAGGGTGTAACAATTAGAATCACTTTCTGACTGAAATTTATTCAAACTAAAGTCTACCTTGTTGGGATAAAAAAATAAAATTTGAGGAGATATTTTTTATTATGGGAGAAACTTTGTGTCCTAAATAGGGTCAGCGTAAGGCCTTTAGAGTGCCCCATGGTAGAATGTAACACACGGTATTTTCAGACATGATGACTCTTGCCACGGTTTTACCCAGGTGGTGATGGAAGTCTTTATTCTGGCTGGGTATTGGCCCAGCCACTGAACAAACATGACGTCAGCCGGGCTGGAGAGGAGGTGGGGAGACGTACAAACCAAGAGCTGATAATGCTGATTTATTTTGTTTTAACGG
Organism: Sphenodon punctatus; assembly: GCA_003113815.1. Classification (NCBI taxonomy): domain Eukaryota; kingdom Metazoa; phylum Chordata; class Lepidosauria; order Sphenodontia; family Sphenodontidae; genus Sphenodon; species Sphenodon punctatus. The sequence goes on along the minus strand of QEPC01014420.1, from coordinate 5,277,061 downwards.
CAGCTTAGTTCATGAGCTATTTTCTATAAATCTCCAAAAATTTCTTTTTTTGTGGTTTTGAAGTTTAACAGTAACACCATCAGATGTGCCTCTTTGTGTTCCCATCGGTTCATTTTGAAATGTGACTATCCTGCATTTGAATTTTTAAAAATAAAAATATTTTTGCTTAAGTAAATGAATTGCAACACAAGAGAATTCCACATTTGGAACATAGCAAAGATTTTCTAAAACAAAAAACTTCACAGTTTAAAAAAATGTTAAAGGCAGAACTCTTTCCAAAACAAAAAACTTTCATTTTAAAAACCATTTCACAAAATACATTTTCCCTAACTTAAACATCAAAAAATGAAAATTAATTACAATTACAATTAAAAAAA
>QEPC01014420.1:5226483-5271979 GCA_003113815.1 Sphenodon punctatus | reverse complement strand
GGACTGTGTGTTTGCTGTGTGGGGTGCCCGTGGGGACCGTTCTGCTGGGGGGGGTGCTGTACCTGGTGCCGGTGCCCTGCCCTCCCCCGTGCCCCTTCCTCCCCTCTTCCCGATCCCGCATCGCACACACCCCCGCGGAGCCCGGCCTGCCTTCCCTGGTGTCCGGTCGCCTTTGTCCGCCCTCCCCCTTCCCTGTCTGTGCTATCCTCTGTGCCTGCGTGCGTGTGTGTGTGTGTGCTTACTGTGTGTGGGACCTGTGCACTTGTTCTCCGTCTCCCTCTCCCCCCTCCCTTCCCGTTTCCCTGGTGTGGGTGCTCCCTTTGGTGCCTTTTGGCTTCTTTTGCCCTCTGGCAGCCATGTCTGTGTCCCACCCCTCCCCAGGGGATTCTGGGTGTGCTTGCCACGGCAGGGGAGCGGCGTAACGTCTGTTGCGCTGCCACGGTCCGTGATCTGGCGGCTTCATTCCCCTCTGTGGTCCAGGCCCCGTCACATCTGTTCGGGGTTTTTTTTGGCCCCGGGGGGTGGTTGATGTCTTCACCCCCCTGGGGATCTACTGTGGTGAACCACCAGCCCGTAACGTCTGAAATCACCCAATGTCAGCATAGACAACTTTATACAATTGGCTGTACACAATGCAATTCTGCGGAAAAGGACAGAATTAAGGCAGTTTTAAAAAATTGTTCATCATTGAATTATAATAAAGGAATGATCAATTAAGAAATAATGCGACGTTGAGGCAGGATCTGGACAGAAGCAGCAGAGGCCCTGCACTGTGGGCACTGTACGGCTGCACTGGGGATGATGTCCCCCTCCACAGCCAAACGCTGAACCAAAATTTCTCCACTGATGGCAGCTCTGCCAAGGGGAAATGGGGGACAGAGTGAGGGGGACACAGGAAGGGAAAGAATCCTCCTACCCTTCCTACAATCCCTTGTACCAGCCCCCTCCCCCCTGGTTATTTTTGAGCCGAGTCTTTGGGTCTGCAGGCTTGGAGCATGAGATCTAACTCAAGTGCTGGTGTAGTGTGATAATGATTGGTGCAGCCAAAACCGAGTTATTGAGCATTAAAAAATTAGTTCTGCTGGCTGATGCATGCGCAGTCGAACAGCCACTGATCACCATTTGTGGTGGTAGAAAAAACAGCACAAGGAAATTACACAACTCTGCTTTTTAAAATCACGCAACTTTATCAGGAGCCAGCTCTGTCACAAAGACTTTAAGCTCTAGTCAGTGTCATGTCAATTACCCACTGGCCTCAAACCCTACTTTTGACTCCCTGTGAAAAGTCTGCAACTTTTCATACTGAGTGAATAGTGTGCAATTTTTTATAGAGTGAAAAGTAGGGTGTGAAAAGTTGCAGACTTTTCATAGGGAGTCAAAGGTAATGAGTGTCAGATGCCAGAGGGTAATTGACATGAAACTGACTAGAGCATCCTCTTTCTGACTTTCTGAGGCAAGTGAGTAATTGACATGAAACTGACTAGAGCTTAAAGTTTTTCTGACAGCTGGCTCCTGATAAAGTTACCTGATTTTAAAAAGCAGTCTCATGACTTTCCCTATGCTGTTTTTAGCGGTCAGCGGCTCTTCGACTGCACATGTGCCAGCCAGCCGAACTGATTTTTAATGTTTAATAACTCATTTTTGGCTGCACCAATCATTATCACACTACACCAGCACTTGTTCTAGATCTCAAGCTCCAAGGCTGTAAAATCTGGGGGCTCAACTTGTTGTGGTGGGTGGAGGAGTTATCGGTGATTCAAAATAGTTGAGACGCTGTGCATTTTGACCACAACCAATTAACGTTTAAAGAGTTATAACTTTTGATTTTCTGGCTGGATCTTCTTCAAACTGTGCACATATGATGGTCCGCACAAATATAAACCATGGATAAATTTTCAGAAATGTAGTTCAAGCAGTTCCTTAATATCGGGGCTTCAGCAGTCCCCTATTTATAATGGAGAGAGGTTCTGCCTTTAACTTTCTTGTAGCTAGGATATTGTGGTGAGAGAGACTAGTCTATTTGTCTGCTCCAGGACTGCTACAAAACACCTGCTCACTTTCTCCTCACACCTCTCCTCTTTTAGCTGTCATTTAGTGGTACTTCATAACACACATTCCAGGACATTGGAGCTTACCTCTTAATCCGTAGATGCTGCTTTTTGATAATTTAGGACGAATGCTAAATTATAGGGTGAACAGGAGAGGGCAACTAGTTTGTTGAGGGAGAACAGTCATAGAACTGTCTGCTTGCCAATGTTTGTGACTGGATCTCTCTCAAACTGTGTCTATGTGTGAATATGTTGGAGTAAGACAGGAGAACCGTCTAAGGAAAATTAAATGGAATATTTTCTTGGAAAGTAATTTCCCATTTACATTGCCATTAATCTTTTAAATGAAACTCAGCACTGTAATTATCATCTGTCCTGTTTGGAGATGGACTCTGCAAATTGATGTGTCACTGGTAACACATGGAGATCCATTCAGACACCTCCTAATGAGTTACATTTTGCTTTCATGGTCCAAGATAATTGAAGAGACTGGGTTCTGTCTCTGGAGGGAAGTGGTAAAGCTACTTCTCAATTAAAATCAAACTGCTGTGTAGCAATTGGCTACAGAATGAACCGAATAGTATCCAAAATGGAAGATTACTCTCAGTGGTCATGACTTGGCAGGTAGTTGGACATCTATTTATCCTTGAGGTACATACAGCCTCATACATATCAGAGTGGAAATTTTTATACCTAATTTAGTAAACCTGTAGTTAACAGCTTGACAGGATTTCAATAATCAGTTCCTTAAATCCCAAAATTTAATACTTGACCATAGAAACTAATTTTGGACTGAAATAAATGTTTATATTCTCTGCCCAAGAAGTTACTGGAATATAAACTCAAAGAACTAACAGAATGTATTATTTATACAGATGCAATTGTACAAAAGCACTGTAACTCCAAGAACATTCTGGAGTATAGATGTAAAGAATCTCTTTCTGCTTCTCTCTCGATGAAGGAAGCCTCTAACTTGATGTCCAACTATAAATAACTCCTACTGAAGAATGTAAAGGCATATGGCTTTCAAAACAAGAGAGACTGGTGATGAGACAGCAAACAGAGAGCATCACACTGTCTTCCAAACGTGTTTGGAAGAAAATCTGATTTGGTTCACAAATTTAATTTTTACCAAAGAAATGCACACATGTTCCATTTTTAAAATGGATTTGTTTATTAGCCAATCTGCAGATTAGCAATACCTCCAGTTTCATGATTCTGAAAATAGTCATTCCATAGGTATGAAGTAACCACAGCATACTACAGTCTTTCATCGCCTGAATTAGAATAGTGAATAGTTAAAGGTAGAGAAAAGGGATCATAAAGAAGGATAAATTATAAGTCTGGGGATATGAAAAGTCAAACTGTGTAAATATGTATTTTAAGCCCCAAGTAGAATGTTAATACTTTTTTGTACTGTAACTATAATTACAGTGTGTAACATGAGGCAGCACCCACAAGATGGTCAGGATGTTTTCAGATTCAGAGAAGCGTATGAAAAAGTCAATTTTGTCAAATGAAGAGAGGGCTGACATGGCTTTTAAATGCGGTAAATGAAAATGCACTTATTAAAAAAACAAAATGCATAAAATGTTGGCCATGTAATCAAGGTAATTAAAAACCACAGAAAATTAAGTAGCAACTTGAGTGGGATTTGATTCCAAATACATTATCTTTCTCTTCTATCACATACACCCCTTCTATGTTATACCAAGGATAAAATGTCAAGCACAATTATAAATCAATTTTCTGCCTGTGAGGTTGGACTCCAAGTTAAATGCTTCTATTGCATTTATATTCTTAAATGCTTCTTCTATTCTTTGTAACCTAGTAGATGTAATACCTGAATGCAAAGGAGCTTCATTTAGGCAACATGTGCCTCAAATCAGTTCTTTTAAAGTGTGATAACTTGATATATAGGAAGAAAACACTAGTTTCTTCCTCCAACCTGCAGAGTCTTGCCCCAAGCAGTTTAATAAATATGAACATTTTCAGTGCAACTGGGTTGAACACTAGAAAAACATGAGCTGTAGATTGGCTTCTGAGTAGGAAAAATATTTTTTCTTCTTTCCAACCCTGAAATCTCCCAATTTTGTGGATAGAATTTTATAGTTGGAGGAATATTTTGAAGTTCAGAAAGCCTGCTACGTTCTCTGTCCTCTGAAGGTATTAGTTAGATTGGATTTCCTGTCCTAGGGCAGAGTAGGGGTGGAATTTATATCCAGATTGCTCATCCAGTCTGTCCATCTCCTACCTTCTCCTGGCTTGGTGAGGTAGGAGTTTACAACAATGATTGACAATAATGTGAGAAGTTGAAGAGTGCCTGAAACTTGGACAGTCATTCAGAAAGATGTTTCTGAGGGAGAAAGACATTGGTTTTGGATCCAGGAGGTTGCCGGCGCACCCCCTGGAAATGAAACACGGAGACAGTATATGGATCAAAATGGCCGCACTCTTTAATCAAATCAGAGGAAAGAAAATTGGTGGGGCTTGCTACTAAGCAATCACGGCTCCAGTATTTCTTTATACCTATTTAAACCACAACAGGTGTCTGGCTTGGATATGGCCTCCAATGCCAGCACCAAATCAAACTTTACCAAACATTCCCCTTCGAACAGTGCCCTGGCCAAGGCCAAAGGGGAAACACCCTGACGGGCATGAGTAAGGAGGAAAGTGTTTTCAGGTTTGAGGGCCGTGCTTGCCCTTACCCCCCGGCATATACCCCTCCCAGGGTGACGATCCTGTTGTTAGCTGTGCTCTGCTTATCGCCAGGTATCGCCTCCCCATCTCTTATGGAGATAACTCTTTTCTCTATCCTAAACTAACTATCCTAAAACACCTGTTAACCATATTGGACCCCTGCCACCTGAACGGGACACAGTCTCAAGGCTTGTTCCGTTCCGCAACCAACTCATACTCAACTAGGTTTTCCAATTCCCATGCCAATTTGGATAAATACAGCTTATTCTCTTCTATGGACAAATGGACCCCGTCCCCCAGATACAACTCAGGCCGCTTATATGTCAGTTGTTCATGCCTTAAACAAGTACTGCCCAAATCAACCCACCATTTATTAATTTCTCTATTCACATTTCTACGAGACTTATTAATTTTTTGGGGATGGCCAGTCACTCCCCATGTCATGCATGGCACTAGATGCGTCCACCCTATTTTTACCCCCGGGAAGAATCCTTTTATTACAGGCAGCTGGGTCTTTATCTTTATTGTCAAGTTAACACCGGTCGTTACCCCCTAATAATTTTCACCCACATGAACAATTCTAACCCTGGGGCAAGGCTGGTGACGAGCCCGATATAAAGTTGGCACCAATTGGTCCCATTTCATACCCCTGTGCCCCATCCACACTATGTTGGCCCTGGATGCAAGGTCCAGCTGCGTTCCCCCTGGGGTGTACTTCGCTGCCTCTCCAGTGTGCCGGACCAGGTTGTGGCCCACAATCCGCACCACTGCTTGGGGTCCCCGATGTTGCCTGGCGCCTAAAGGAATGCAAAATTAACATGTTAGTGCGTGTTCTGGGGCCTTACGTGTCCCTGGAAGGCACGGGATCGCCATCTCCCTATGGCCTGTATGTCCCCTTCCAACATCCCAGCTGCTGCTGCTGTAGTTGCAGCTCCTATTCTAAATGAATGGGATCCATATATATCAGGAGGCAAACCCGACGCCTTGACTGCAGCCTTCAGTACCCCAATGAATTGATGTCGGGTGAGAAGGGTCCCGTCTCTGAACAAACAAATTACCTGTGTCAGATGGATGTGAAGCCAAATAAGTCTTGATGGCATGTACCGGGCAAATTTCTTGGGCCCTAATCTGCCTCAACCTCACTGTTTGTCCTTTCCCCTTCTGGTCCATTTTTGAATGCCTAACTGTTATCTTGAGGGTGCCAGGGAGGAAACAGATGTCCCTCAGGGCCAAAACCCTCCTTGAAGAATCATATCTGCTCTCTGCCGCTACCTCAGTAACTCTAAATGCTCCAAAAACCGAAACCTTAAATACTGGTGCAAAAAGTAACTCCTCGTACTGATTAAAACAAATCGCTATCAGGGCCTTGCAGAGCAACTTCCGCACAGAAATGGAGATAGGGGCCCTTGTGTCGCCTTGCTGTTCCTTGTTTCTGGCCCAACTTTCCAGCATTCTCTTCGCATAGAAACCTTTATCTGGGGGAGGAAAACCTTCCATACGGTTGACAAAAGCCAGTGCAGCTATCTTACCTGCTATGGTCTTTCCTGACAAGTCCTCCCCGTGTAAGTGCAACATAAACTGCAGCATTTCGTCCTCCTGGATGGGAAAATTAGCACCCCAGTCCATACTATGTCTAAAGACCTGAAGCTCCCTATATGCCCGTCTGTATGCCGCCTGGGTGTGCGTGGCCAAAGATCCCTGGATAATCCTCATTATATCTACTCTCCAAGGTGCCATATGCCTTGGGGAAGCAGTTGTAGGTAGGGTGCGGCTGTTGGTGCTAGTTCCTGGAATCGCTCCATCTGCAACTGAGACAACGCATCGGCTACACTGTTATCCACCCCGGGAACGTGGCGGGAGGTAAATAGTATGTTATACTCCAAACATTTTAGTATCATTGTCCTCACCAGCTTCATAACCCTCCTTGAACGGGAGGACATGGAACTGATAATGTGCACCACCACCAGATTGTTGCACCAGAATGTCACAGCCCTATTAGCAAAGTACCCTGCCCATAGGTGTACCACCAGCACTATGGGGAAAAGTTCCAGGAATGTTAAGTCACGGGTTACTCATGATGCAATCCATGACAGCGGCCATGGGGCTGCACATCAATGCCCTTTGAAATATATGCCTAAACCAACACCCCCTGCTGAATCAGTGTGTACCTGCAGTTGAGCCCCTAAATGCCATCGATCTCGCCAAAAACTCACTCCGTTGTAGTCTTTTAGGAATGCAGCCCAGGTCCCCAAATCTTCCCTCATGTCCTGTGTAACCCTTACATGATGATACTGTGGCGGGTTCCCCACCAATGGCGCATACAATCGAGACAAAAATGCTCGCCCGGGTACTATTACCCTGTATGCAAAATTTAGGCTGCCCAATACTGACTGCAAGTTACAGACTGGAACCTTTTTGGCCCCCAAGCACACCTGTATCTTCTCCTGCAGAGCCTCTAGCTTTTCCCTGGGCAGTCGCGACCTCATTAGTACAGTATCTATTTCTATTCCCAGGTAGGTAATTCTGGTGGATGGTCCCTCTGTCTTTTCCTGTGCTAATGGGAGGCCCAATCGGGTTGCTAACAGTTCAAAATCCTCCAGTAAGCGTGCACCCTCACCTGGGGCCGGGGAAGCAGTTATCAAAAAATCATCTAGATATTTTGATACTTCCCCCCGTCCCATGCCCTGCCTGAAAATCCACTCGACAAGTGAGCTGAAGCACTCAAATGCCGAACAGGAGATCAAACACCCCATGGGCAATGCTCTGTCATAATAATATGAGCCCTCAAACTTCATTCCTAAAAGGTGGAAACTCTCAGGGTGAACTGGTAGGAGGCAGAATGCCGACTTCACATCGCACTTGGCTAAACGAGCGCCCTTTCCAAAATTCCTAATTCTGTCTATTGCCTCATCAAACGATGTGTACTGTATGGTTGTAAGTTCTCTTGGTATAGCATCATTCACTGAGTGCCCTTTCGGGTATGATAAATGATGGATGAGGCGAAACTCCCCAGGTGCTTTTTTTGGCACAATCCCCAAAGGTGATACCATGAAGCACTCGAAGGGGGGCTCGGAGAATGGCCCTGCTATCCTTCCCTCTGTTACTTCTTTATTGATCTTATCCCTCACTATATCTTCCATTCCGTTTACGGATTTCAGGTTGGGAGGGTTGCACTACACCCGCAGGGATAACGAAACCAAATTCAAAACCTTCCAACACATAATCAACCTCTGACTTAACAGGGTGGTATGTTAAAGCTGCCTCCAGTTCATGTACATTAATTGGTGTTGGGCCCCTTCCCCCTCCCGGTTCCCTGCTGACCGCCTTGATTGCTCGAGTTCGGCTCTGGTCCTGGGGTGTTCTTTCTACCACCAGTCAATTTACCCCTGTAACAATTTAAAACAGAATGTGCCCCTCCGCAAACCGAACAAGCATGGCGGAATGCACAGGTTCCTCTGGTGCACCGCCCATTCCTGTTACATTCCCAACACGTCGCCATGCCCATGAGCCTACTCTGTAGTTTTTTTGGGTCGTTTGCCAGGGCGACTCCCCCTTTGATTAGCACGTGGCCACTGTCTGACTTGAGGGCGTTTCTCATGTCGACCATGCAGTCAAACCAGAGGTCTTGCACATGGCGATCCCAGCACCACCTGGTGGTAAAAGATGCCCTGTGACGAAAGGCCTCATCATACTATAGCCAGGCACCTGGGGGTCCTACACCATATGCCCTTTTTATTATATTGGCATACTTCAATAGCTCTACTGCCCATTCCGGGTACATCTCGAGGGAGACTCCTAAATAAATTGAGAAGGCTGAGGACCAATTGGCCCAGTTCCTGTCAGCCTTGGGGTGGCGAAATTTCTCCTTTTCTTTCTCCTCCTCCTTCTCAGCAGGATCCACGATGGGATCGCTAAACAGTAGTGCAAAAATATCTCTATATTCTCCTTTCCATATTTTTTTCCTCGTGGCATATGCCAAATGTTCACCTATGGGAGCAGAGAGGTCCGAGTAACCCCCCCACCCCCCATTGGAGGGAGAGGGCGACCACCCATGGCCAGGGGGGGGGATGGAGGAAGTGTGGGAGGTGCTCCCACGTCCCCTTCCCATCTCCACCCGACTTCCCCACCAGGTTGTATGCACCCCCCCCACAGGGGAGGGGATGGGTGTGACTCACACCCATGATCCGTTCCAGCATAATGTCTGCCCTGCCTGGCTCCGCCCCACAGTAAGGGCCCATGGGATCTGGTCCTGTTGGTCCAGATAGGCCCTGCCCATGCCTCTGGTACTTGACCTCCAGCCTCCTTGCACCCCCAGGTTACCCAGATGATGTTGCAGCCGGGAGTCCCCGCTCGCCAGCCAATGCCCATCTAGTCCTTGTTTGCCTATGTCCCTGCTGTATCTTCTGGGTGCCCAGTTACTCTCCCACGGCAGCTGCCATCTGGTGTCCTCGCAATGGTGTTCTGATGTCCTGTTCCTTCTTTCCTCCATTGCGCCCAGTCCGTGTTCCAAGGCTTGCACAAGACCCCAGAGCTCCTGGTCTTCTGTCTCCGCGTCGTCTCCGCTTTCTGCTCCTGTCTGGTTGTCTTGTCCAACTTCGCCCTCACCTGTTTGTGGATAAACCTCCCCCTTTGCCCTGTGTGGGCCCCCCCTGGGAGGGGCTCCAAGGGAACTTGTCGGGATGGTTCCAGCCCTTTCAGGCCCAGTCCACCGCCCTTGCCCAGCCCAGACTGGTACCCCCTGCGGTGGGACCCTAGTGCTTCCTCCGGGACCCCTTGGTTCACCTGCTCTTTCTTGTGTGGGTGGGTAGCTCCCTGCTCCTCACACCCAATGGGACCCCTGACTGTCCCTGGTGCCACAGTGCCCTTGGGCCTCACCCCTTTGTCTAGGGCCATCCCACTCCCAGGCACGGGGGGCATAAGCATCCCCCTTACACTCCTCCCTGTACCACACCGGTAGGGATCTCCTCCATTCCCCCCGCCTTAATGGGCGGGTTGCTTCCTCCACTTCCTGCTCCCATGATCTCTGTGGGAGATTGTTCTGGGGGTCTGGCCCCATTTGTATCCCTGGAGGGCTACTGTCCCACCCCTCCCTACTTCTACCGTCTCTGAGGGAAGCCGCCAAAGCCTTGTAGGCCTGAAGGTGGCTCCTCAGTTCCCTCCTCGTGGACAGAGTGTGTGTGTGTGCCTCACTCACCTCCCCTTCATCTCGTGGCGGGGCTGCAGCCACAGCCACCCCCCGCTTCTCCTTGGGTTTTTTAGCACCCTCTTCTGCTGCCGCCCCATCGCGGCTCAGCTGCTCTGTCCGTCCTTTTCCCACCGGCAGCGCTGCTCCCGGCGCTGCTATCTGACCGATGCTTTAGGAGCGAATGAAGCTTCACGTCATAGCAAACATGTACAGGCGGTGCGCCCCACCCCTCTTCTAGCAAAGGGGAGGGACGGTCCCGCACCGTCTAATCCCACACTCCCAAGCAGGAGCACATGTTGCTCGGGCAGCCTATCCGGGCTACTGGGCTCAACATGTGGGGTTTTCCCCCCTGCTCCCTGTGGCTCTGGACTCCGTGTCCCTTCCCTTTCATAGGGACGCGGCAATCTCCCCCTGCCACCATTTTGGGCAGCGGAAGGGCCCTACTCCCACCACTGCCATTAAGGGCACCTAGTTAGGGCTAAAGGAATATAAATGCTGCAAAACTCTTTCTCTCCAAATGATGTCTTTGAGTGGGTGTGGGTTAAGCAGCGATTTTGGCCCATTGGAACTGAATCAATGAATGGGATATTTAATGCTTTCTGTTCCAAGTTTATTTGAAGAAAACAGTTGTGCTTGCAGTTATGTAACTTATTCCAGGGAAAGAAAACAGAAGTATACTCTGTGAAGCTCTGAAACTTGTACAACATTCTTTTCTGAATATTGCACTTTTAAATTGGGAGGAGGGTGTGTGTGTGGAGTCTACTGCCTGCCTACAGAGGCAACTTGCATTATGTGAGGTGGAGTCACTACAATGAAGACTGGAGGGGAGACACTCACTGTGCTGTCTCGGAGAGACTTTACACTTTGTTTTTTAATCTAAAGGAAGCCATTCAGAAAAGGTATAGAGCTGCTCTTTGTATGTGGGAAATACAAGACATCTTTTAATGTTATTGAGAATTATCACAGTAGATACATGCTGTACAAAGAGAGAAGGTTCCAAAATTAGATAATTAAATTTACCCCAGGCAAGGAAACTAGAGTAATGAATATCATGTGATTATTCAGACTTTTTCAGAGAGGGGTGGATGGGTGGACACTGTAAGAGCTAAGAAGCCAGTTGGAAGACATTTCTGTTGCACTCTGTCTCCCAAAATTCCAGGTGCTATGGTAATGAAAGTTACAAAGTTCTATTGAGAATTGAAATATAAATTAATAAATAAATCTATCTATAAATTAAATCTATAAATATATCTATAAATTAAATCTATCTTTAATAAATCTATCTTTGCCTTTTTGTAAGTAAGCTTTCTGCTACATTATGAGCACCTTCTATTTATTTTCACTAAGGTATGTTCTGTATAATCCACTTTTACTTTGCATATTTCCTCTGTTGGTCTTTTGCCATGTAAAATAAATATTATATTTATCATTCCCTTTGAATGTGATATTTCCACAACAGTTCCCTTTGCAACTACTGCTGAATACTCTTTTCCAAGGGTTCTTTATGGGTTGAACTGCAAATCATGTATATCTAGCTGGATGAATAGCGGAGTGTTTGAATTGCGGCACAAGAGTCTCTGTCCATTTGATTTGGCCTAAACTTAAAACATGCAGCTTTGCACAACTGTGACATGTATAACGCCAAGGTCATCCACCCAAGGTCATTGCCTGCCTCTTTGAACATGTTCAGCTCCTTTCCTCCATCCATTTGCTCCCTCTCCCACTTTGCATTCAGCACAAGCTCATTGTCTTTACCATCAAGATTGTATTTACCTTCATGATTGTAAGGTGCTCTGTGGGAAGGGCGGCATATAAATTTGACAGAATAAATAAGATTCTTCATGGCCTTGCTCATCCCTATCGTTTTGTCCTTGTTTTCCTATATTTCCATTTATGAGTTTTGCTCCTTCTCTGTCACCAACCTCACCTGCCCTGAAATCTCTTGCTCCCAAAACAGTCTCCGCCCCTTCTAGGCTGGAACTCTCTCCATAAACACATTTGTTCTACTTCAAACCGATAAATCCCTCCTGAAAACCTGCCCCTTTGGTAAGACTTTTCCTTAGCTCCTCAACCCCACAGACTGGTCACTGATGATTCCTTTACTCAAGGCCAGGCTTAGAATTTTGGGGTGCCTGGGTGAAAGTAAAATGTGAGGCCTCTGGGGGTCCCTCCCTCTTAGGGGCCCTCATGGCTCTAAAGGTGGTTATGTTTGGGGCCCTGCTGGGAGGGCGTGGAGCCCCCATGCCCTGCCCTGTTGAAGACAGGGGCCGCTGTGAGGCCCCCAGGAACAGCAGGGCCTGGGGCAGTTGCCCTGTGGTAAGGCCGGCCCTGCCTCTACTGTCCTTTCGTTTAAGGTCCCTTTATTCCCTGTAACTAACCTAAGTATGGGTACCTATGACTTATCGACTTTTTAAATGTATCCCTGTCTCCTCATAGGTTGCCTTCTTCTCTGTCTCCCTTCCCTTGTCTTTCCTAGATTGGGGCAGGGACCTGTCTCCTGTGACTCTTCAGTGCCAGGTATATTGCTGCTGCTGTACTTAATAAATGACTTGAACATCTTTTAAAGTTTGCAAACTGCATTGTGTGAGTAAGTGCTAAACACTAACAGACATGGGGGTAAAACTATCTGGGAAAGGAACATGTGAGAATCATACAAATATTTAGAGAAACCTCTTTCCATTGTTGAAATCACTCTGCATTGTCAAAAATTGTGTGACTGACAAGTTATAGAGTCAACTTGTGGTTTTAGCCTGCTCTTAAGGATAATTCTTGTACAAGATTGTCATTTCCAGGCAATTATTTGTCATGTTGTTATATCATCTGTGTTCCATAAAGCTTCCAAAAGTTTTAACTGAATCTCCACTATAGGAAAACCTGAAGCTTGCGTTATGCTCAATGAGAACAAAAATGATACTGAAAACCCCAGGCACAAAGGCAACACAAACAAAATGTTAAGTATAAAACACTATGGATATGTTCCATAGATGATGATTTGTGATTCAGGTGTGAGGCCAGATAATGGCTTGGTTTGGGGTTTTGATTTCATGGTACTGAAATGCCATCAGCTGCTGTTGTGAGATTTTGACCACTTTAAAAGTGAGCAAGAAAACACTCCTAAACCAAGGACTTATTTTTATATCTAGGAATTAGACCATTAAATATCAGGGGGGGAAATTCCTTGCAAGTGAAATATATTAGATTGTGTAACAGTACCTCTGGCCCTATTATTAGCCAGAGTAATTACAGGTATTCAACCTGTTTCCTTGTTCTTAATTTCATTTTTTTGCTTTGCTGGCATACACTTACTGATCACACTCAACTCCTTCTCTCCCCAAACCTGGCAGACAGAACAGGACACTTTTTCATAAGAATTTAATTTGGAATCTTAGATTCACAGAGAGAATGTTTAAATTAATGGATGTTATCCCTTTTCTGTTCCCCTGCTTGGTGGATTCACTACCGAAGAAAATTAGATATTAAAATGTTTCTAGAATGTATTTTCATGTGACCATATGTTTGAGGAATTGAGCATAATGGTTAGGAGCCAACAGTCTGTTAGTACTCGGTGGCCTTTTCTGTTCATTTTCCCTACCAATGAAAGGACAAGTTACTGCTTTAACCCTGCTCCATTTTCTGGAGGTATTTTCCAGAGTACGTGGGTGCACATTTCTGGGGCATATCAAGGCTGGGGAGAGTCCAGGCTCATCCCACAATTATGCTCCCCACAAGGGTAACTCAGAAGTAAAATATAAATAATCAAAGCACACCCACACCCTGCACTATGCAGTGCACAGTGAAAACATACACACTTCTCTACCCCTGGAGCCACAACATACACTTGTGGTTGACTGGCAGGTGGTGGGTGCATGCTGCCAAGGGCAGGGAGGGAGACCACTGCCCAGCCAGCCTCCTCCCCCCTCCAGCCTGGGGGTTCAGGGGACTCACAGTAGGATGCTCAGGGTTGGGACCCTCCTCATTCACCCAACTCTCTTGCTGTTGTGAGGGGGGGCAGGGCAGGGGGCTTCTGCAAAACTCAAACCTAGTCCACCTCTACCTTGTCTGGAATGGTCTCCAGGGTGGTGCGTCCTGCACAGCCTGCACTGCTTGAGCTCCTCTCACTCAGCTCAGCTGCCCCTGGGCAGCCCCAGCCTGGCTCGGGGCCTCAGGGGCTCCGCTCAGAGGTAGGGCCATGCTCAGAGAGTCAGAGCCCGTGCGCTGCCTCCGATCCTTCCTCAGGTCTCAGCCTTCCCTCCGCGTCTCACGAGGAGGTCTCAGAGACTCAGTGGACATCAGGACTGGCCACAGCAGCAGGAGAGGAGCTGCTCAGAGCTCGGCACCAAGCTGGCCCACCTCCAGGGGTAGAGAAGTGACGAGAATCGAGGAAGGGAAGAGGAAGCGTAATGCGGCGTGTCTGTATTGTTGTGGCAGATGGTGCTGTGAAGTTCTAAACATGTGAGGAATTGTTCAGTCTTGAAGATGATGTAGAGATGGTTGTAGTTGTAGTGATAGTTTAGTCGCGAATGGTTCTGGAGAGGGTGCTTTGTGAGCCAATGGAGAGCTTGGTTCCTGACTTGGGGAGAAAACAGACATAAAGCTAACTCCACTTTAACACCGCTTTAACATTTCTTACGCATGTTGCAGGACTGCATAGGACACCAGTACAGCCCTGCAACATGCATAAGAAATGTTAATGCAGTGTAAAAGTGGAGTTAACATTGTCTGTTTTCACCCTTGGTCTTTGATTAGAGTAAACTCTTGAGAAATGGCTACTTCTTGATTACCAGCCATTGTTGATGAGCTGAGATTTATTTAGGAAGGGAATGCTGAGAGATTATTTTTTTTTACCTGCTCAGTTCCAGACGTGGTGTATATGAATTAATAAAATGTTAGACTTCTCCTCTACTGTGAAACCAACCAGCAAAGTCATCTACTATTAGCAAAAAGGTGATAGAATTAAGTATTATCTGCTTGAACCTCTCAGGTGATAGACTACCTTTGCCTCCTAAATGGAGGGTGTTCAGTAGTTGGCAAGATGTAAACAGGCCTCTCCAACAATAATTGATTCCATATTCATTAGAATATGGAATCATTCATTCATTAGAATGAATGCCTTTAAAAAAAATAAAAAATAAAAAATAAAATCACTATATTTGGGACCCCAGATACAATTACAATATGTCATAATAGCTATCTCAACTTACAAGAGAGAGTACAGATTTATTAGGGTTACTTTACAATAAATCGTTGCTGCTTTCAGAATGATGAGATCCTGATTTAAATTCCATTTGTCAAGCCTACTAAAATAAACTTAACCAGAGGAATAACAGCATTAAGAAATTGCTTTCCATAGTCTTAATTTGGAGATTGCTATTTTTCTGACAAAGCATTACACTCGGCATAAAAGTCAAATCAGTTTTTGATAGATACAGCCTGCTAGAAAGTATTAACGAAAGATTTTAAATTACAGTCGCTATTTACTTTATTTGAAAGCCTCTTAAAGGGAATGATTTAAATCAGCAACAAGCTTTTGGGTGTAAGCATACAAATCTTAGAACGGCAGGCATCAGACCAAAGCGTTTAGACAGCAGAAAGTTCATTTGAAAGTCATGTTTACAGTATAAATTGTATGCAGTTGTGCAAACATGTCAAAGTTTGGTAAATAGGATTTGTTTAATGTAAACAACTTTTGACCAAAATAATAACACAGCTTTAGAAACAGATATTATATACCCACTTTTTGAGAAGTTTGTATAACTTAACACAGGAGAGAACTTTACTGTAGTTCTATGCAGAAGTATATGAAGGATAACTGTTTACTGGAACCAGCTTCTATAAAATATGCCTTATAAACAAACTGTAAATTCTTGTATTAATCTTTTTTTCTAGAATCTGCCACAGTGAAGAGATACTACAAACACAGATGTACCGTATTTATTTATCAGTTTTAAAATCATATTAGGAGTTTTAGACAAAAGCCTAATGACATTAAAATTAGTACTTCAAGTGTGAAAGTTATTTGATATGTAAGTGGGTTTAAAACAAAACAAAGCTCAGTAGTGGTGATTTTGCCTTAAAACAGGGAGGGGGAACCTTTTCCCTCCCGTGGGCCACTTTGAAAATTAGTACAAGCTCTGAGGGCTGCATTGAAGTTTTGGGAGTAGATGTTTAAGAGGTCATGTTCAGGAAGAGGAGGGTCCAGATCTCATGGATCTATGTCATGAAACTGTTCCCTATCCTTGTGTTCATGCCCTCATCTCTGCTCCCTTAACATTGAGCTTAGTTTTTCATTGCTATGGGGTAGGGGCCAGATCCAGGAACTGGAAAAGGGCCAACTAAAATCTATCCGGGGGCTGCATTTGGTTTGTAGGTCTGAGGTTCCCCACCGCTACCTTAAAGGAATAAAATCACATGCCAAAATAAGAGATGCAACATTCAAAAATATTTAATATAATCAACATAAAATTAATTATTGTAGTTTTAACTGGCTTTATTTTTGAATTCACCGTATGCACACTTTAAAAGCATTTGCTTAATTTTAATTACATGAATGGTCCTGGTTCAGTTCACTGAGAAAATAGGAGTAATAAGAAGCTTAAGGATATAGTCGTATGTTTGCAGCACCTGAACAGGCAAGGTCAGCTTTAGGCACAGGAAGCATAGTTATTTGTCCACAGGTGGTAGACCATTGGATGCTGGCAGACAGCAAATATTCTGCACCCCCAGCTCTGGCAGACTGAACTGAGGAGAATTCAAAATGGCAGTGACTTTACCCACTTCCACCAACGTTGTTGGCTGTAACTAACAGCAGCAAGTCATGACAGAAAGATGTGGCAATGGAGGTCACAGGATCAAGGGAAGTGGGAGGGTGGGACAATAGTAAAGCTGTTGTGGAGACATGCAGGAGGATGCAACTGGGAAAGGGGGTGGGAAAGGTCAGAGTCCTTAGTTCTTAGTGTGTACACAAAAATGTTTGTGGCTGGTAGACAGAATTAAGATGCAAGACAGTATTTTGAAGTATTTTATTACCAACTTTATAATAGAAATTACAATCTATGGGCATTCCTTCAAACAATCCACTCAGCTATCCCAGTGTTTCAGGAAAATCTCTACCCCCATTGGTGCACTGGTGCATTCTGTGATACTGACCCGAGGCACAGTGTCTGCCACAGCCAGCTGTTCTGATGGCAGGGCTGCCACCTAGCTTCTTGAATAACGGCCTAGTCACTCACTCCACTGTGTTACATGACCAGAAGGGGCATCAAATTGCAGGAGGTTCCCACCCACTGGCTGGGCAGCACAATGAGCCAACCTCCCACCTGCCCAAGCGTCAAGGCAGTAAGGACCTCCATGCCGGGCAAGCATGCAACAGTTGCTAACCTCTTCTTCGCTGATGCCTTCCCAGACCCCAGGGCTAAGCCAAACCCTCCTCACTGGATAGCTGAGATAGGATCTGCCAGAGGAGTAACCAGCTTTACCTCCACCCCACACCAGAAGAAATGCCTAACAGACATCAAGCAAGCCTAATATAAAAAAACAAATCAGCCCTAAGTCAGATAAATGCACACTATCATTCCAATTGGGTAACAACTCAAATGCTGCTGTGCTTTACTACCATCCCACCATGCTCCTTTAGCCACCTTCCAACTTCCTTATTTATTTTCTTCCTAGCTGTATCAACCCTATCAGGGCATCTAGCATCCCTCCAAACCCTTCTCTCTAGCATATTAAGCCACACCACAACTGAGCCCGGACCGAACTCCCCAATCCGACCCAAATCCCTCTTAATATCTATCACTAAACCAACCCGCTTTTTATCATTCTCCCCTAAATGTACCACAACAATGTCAGGCACCTCCCCCCAGCCCCAAAATCTCAAAAATACAGACATAAGCTGTGCCCAACGCATCCCTGATCTGCCAAACCATTCCACCTGGGCCACATTTCCAAGCTCAGGCTTCAACCTCTTGATGTACTTGCAGCCCTTTTGAGTGCCCATTGAAAAATAATATGGCCACAGATGAACACCCTCAGCTTGATCCTGGAAGCCAGCCTACCTGCATTGAATCAAAGAACAACATTAGAAGTGGTTAACCCCCACCCCCCCCGACCTAATTTCATTTTTGGTGAAAATGAGCAAGCTATGCCTGCTCCAAATTTGCTCAGTTTATATATTTCTAGTTGACTATGCTACATGCCTGAGAAGGAAGGGCTCTGTGTGGCCTGAAAGCTTATTCATTTTCACCAAGAGCAGTTGGTCCAATAAAAGATATCATTCAACCCACTTTGTCTCCATCGCTGTATCAATGGAAACTCATGTGCTTAGAGTTAAGCATATGCTCAATCGCTTCACTAGATGAGATTGGAAACAGGATAATTGGGATGCCTTCAGCTGGTGATGTGTTGCCTGAGTCATGCCTCTTCTGCTCCTTTGTGTTTTCTCCTCCAACAGTTATTTCAGGGGCTGCTCTTGCAACAATGGCCTGGGGAACCAAAAGGGGATGACTGGGATGCTTCCAGCTGGTATTGCTTTTCTGCTTTACCTGAGCCACCCTCCCATCCCTTTTCATGTCTCTTCCCTCGATGGGTATTTCAGGGACTTCCCTTGCTGTGGGTGTTTGCCAAAGGGCTCTGTTTAGTTAGAGCTGTTTCTTTAATGTCCAAGGCATGAGGCTGGATACGTCATGGTTTGCCTGCAGCCCAAACATGTCATAGGCCACCCCTTGTGTTTTCCTGCTTTTTGTTCTTGAAGTAGTAGTGTTTGGATTTTAAGGTTGGTGGTAGGTGAAATGGAACACAAGATGTGGGAGAGTGGCATGGGAGTATTGTGACACCCACCCACCTCTGTGAGAGAGGGGTTATAGGAATAGGGGGAAATGTGGAGTTTATGTGACACCTATATAAGGGGGAGGGTACAGTCATGGGGTAATTTGTGGGGTCTAGGCTCCTCTGGGTGAGAGACAGGGAAATGGGTGCAGTGGCCATCAGTGGGTGGGGATTTTATGGGATTCATGGTGACTTAGCTTTTATACAACAATTAATTTTAAAAAAATACTGTATGCTGTCCTGAGACCTTTGGGGAAAGGGTGGCATGGAAATTGAATGAATAAATAAATAAATAAATAAATAAATAGATGAGGTAGGGTACTTGCCACCTTAAAAGTCTGACACAGCTGCCAACCATTTCTAATCAGAAGTGTGTAGAGAGTGTGGTTACCAAATACTATGTATATGCCAGGGGTAGCCAAAACTCCCAACCCCAAGAACATACCAAAATCTTCGTATGGCTGAGAACCAGAAGCCACGCATGCAATCCTCTCCTGATTTGTGATTGGCTTACAGAACTGGTGGTTTGTGGTCCTGACTGCTAAGATCCTGAGGAGCAGCTGGAATTCAGTTGCTGAGACTCAGGTGCAACAACGAGAGAGCCAGAACCATTAAGGCTGCACAGGGTCCAGGACCAACCCTGTCCAAGAGTCGCACTTGAACTACCAAAGAGCCATATGCATCAGCTAAGCCACCGCTTTGCCACTCATGGCATATACCTATCCTTCATTTGGTTTATCATTTGATTATTAATTTCCCCTCTTTGTTTAAATATTTGAAATGTAAATTACATTTTTCTAACAACCCCCCTAAGTGATTTTTTTCAGGTAGAGGTATAGATACCTATATAGATAGAGAGACAGATAATATTGTAGAGCAGCAGATGCCATTTTATAATGGCCAGCATGCAAGTTTAATGCATGAACATTCTGTTGCTTATGAAATCAGCACCTTTTATCCTATTTCCAACTTATATGCAAATCTGGTTGAAAACAAAAAAATTA
Organism: Sphenodon punctatus; assembly: GCA_003113815.1. Taxonomy (NCBI): domain Eukaryota; kingdom Metazoa; phylum Chordata; class Lepidosauria; order Sphenodontia; family Sphenodontidae; genus Sphenodon; species Sphenodon punctatus. Next base: position 5,252,219 of record QEPC01014420.1, on the reverse strand, counting down.
CAGTGGTCTGAAAATCAGAGTAGAATTGGTTTGCCTGGGTGTTTCAGATCTTTTAGTATTCACTTCAAAGTGTACTTTAAGAAAATGTTTGTGAGGTGTAGTGCAGTAAGAAAATCCAACGGTGCCTTCTGGAGCCTGCTTTTTAAATTGTTTTTCAAAATCCGTCTAGCAGTTTTAAAGTTATAGGGTTTTGAATTTCCCATATTAGTCAATGAGAGAGTAAACAACATCTCATAGTGATGTCTGAAGAGTTTTGAAGGGCTGAGAAAGCTGTCCTTAATCTTATTAGAAGGTTGGGGGGTTATTCGAAGCATAGACATTTTAGAAAATTCATATCTGTATTGTATTTTGCCTTTTCAATTACAGTTTGAAATTTTGTGGTTTGTTTTTGATTTTATAAGGTTTTGAATTCCCCATAGTATCCTATGAATAGAATATGAACACATGCACATTTTCCTCATTTGGACAGCAGAGGCAATCAGAGCACAGCAGGCATCAGGGCAGATGGCAGTTGATCCCAGACTCCAGGAGCTTTTAAGGCAGGTTTTATGGGGGCAGAGGGGACCAGAGGGAGGTGAGGTGTGTGTACTAGGAGCTGGTCGGGCTGTGCTGTGCTGGGTGGAGGTACTTGGAACTTTAAAGCATGGTGCTCCCAGGCAGCTCTAGGCAGTTTATAGCTGAGTGGGGCCTTTCCCCACCAGAGCACACCTCAGGCTGAGATATGTTCTGATGGGGAAGGAATGGGGGAGTGAGAAAGAGGGACTTCTGTGGGTGGGGGGAGTGAGAATGGGGTTACTGTATGTGGGAGGGTGGAGGAGTGAGAATGAGGGGCTATGGTATGTGTGTGGAGGAAGGGAGGGTGGAGAGAGGTGAGAGTTTAGTATCTAGGTTTATCCCAAGACATTGTCAGGATTGCAGGGCACTGGCAGTGGGGTGGATGCCCGTGGCTGGGACAGCAGGGGCTACCGGTCAGGATTGCAGGGCACTGGCAGAGCTGTGTGGTGTGGCACTGGCACAGCTGTGACAGCAGGGGCTGGAGGTCATGATTGTCTCATTTCAGTACATGATGAGGGATTTCAGTATATATGGTCATTCCCATCCCAGAGGCAGCCACATTTTAATACATGGTGAGGGGTTCCAGTATATATGGCTTCCCCCACCCCAGAGTCAGCTGCATTTCAGTACACAGTGTGACTTTGCATTTCTGAAATGTCACTGTTAGGGTGTTGATCATGGTAGTGCACCAGCAGGGAAAATTTAGTACATTGCATTTAAAAAAAAAAAAAAAAAAATGAGGAAATTCTATACAAAAAAACCTCCTTCATTTTAAGACCGGAGATAAGGTCCTTGCTCCCGCCTTAACTTCTGTGCCATATAAGCAGTAAAGATGTTGTACATTCTCACATATTGTTGTAAGGCAGTGGAGGTGTGGAAAGTGGGGCTGGGCACGACGCAAGAAGGTCCGGGGACAACAAGCCCCACACACTCACAAACAGGTCCCCATAGAAGAGAAGGGTGGAGAGAGGTGACAAACAGGTCCCCATAGAAGGTGTGGGGTCCGAGGAGCCAGAACGGGAGCAGAGCGCAGCTCATAATAATTGGGATTCCCCACAGGCAGGCGGGCGGAAACAGACAGACGCGCTTGCAGCTGAGCCAGGGGGCATGGTTCCAGAGCCCCAATGCTCGGCGCGGCTGCGGGAACGCGGGGGCGGGGCCAGCCCTTCATAAGGAAGTCAGAGAGAGCACAGCGCTGCCGGAGAACAGCAGCGCTGTGAGACTGGCCCCGAGCGACTTTTGAAAGAAAGCAATATTAATTTAAGAGAGTGGAGTGAGGTGACGGCGTGCAAGAGAGAGTGTGTGTGAGGTGAGAGAGAGAAAGCGTGTGCGTGGCGAGAGTGTGTGAGGTAAGTGAGTGTGGTGAGTAAGTTGGAGCACCCCCTGTACCTATCTCTGTGTGGGCCCCTTCCTTCCTGTGAATGTGTGCGAGAGCTTCCCTACCTTTCCTTCCCGGGCAAACTTCCCCTGTCACCCTTCACCAGGATAGCACATTTCCCTCCCGGATTCCCTTTTAGAGCACTGAAAGTTAGGGGTGTCTGGGGAATACCAGGTGGATCAAGAGAGGGGGCTCCACTCGAGGTTGCGTTCCTCCACCCCAATGATGACACGGCCTTGCCTCTGTTGAGGTATCCTTGGCCAACCACTATCCTGAGGGGTTGTTTTTCCCGAGATACTCGAGTGGGGCTCAGTGACTGGCGAGTGAAAGAGGTTCAGGCAAGAGGGACTAGGCGATATCTGTGGGAAAACCCCCTTCATTCCCTACCCATCCTAACATGCTTGTCATGCACCCACACTTTGCCTTGGTCTTTCAGCCCTAGTTCTTTTCCTCTGCAGCTTGGGGGCAACACTGAAACTGGGAACAGGAGAAGTGAGGGGCCAGTTTGCTGCTTCCTCACCTCCTCCTTTCTCTATATCCTTTAATTTGGGTTGGAGAGAGTGGGACATCTGAGTACTGACTCCCAGCTCTCTCGTCTTTACCCACTAGTCCCCATTCCCCTCCTAGAAAACCCAAGAGTCCTGACTCCTCCCAGCCCTAACCCCAAGCTCAAGCTCTAATCCACTAGATCCCAACCCTGAAACAGAGAATCCCCCCACATTAACCCGCTAGCCCCCACACAGATAGCCCATTGTATTTCCAAGGACTCTTGGTTTCTCTCTCTAATAGGGAACAGGAGTTTTGTGTGTGTGTGTGTGTGTGTGTGTGTGTGTGTGTTGAATGACAAAAAAGAAATGAGAGGAGGTGGAATAACAGGGAATGGAATAACAGGGAGACAGCTATGGGATCTGGTTGAAATGTTAGGAGTGCTCCTGATGGTGTCCTATCCCTCTTCTGAAGCACTTATTTCATTCAGAACCTTGTCATTCTTCCTGTTTGTCATGGCATTCTTCCTGTCATTCCATCCAGTTCCTTGCTGCTGTACCCTGTCCCACCTGTCATTCCACACATCCCACTCACCCTCCCTGGTGCCATCCTCATTATTCATCCCCCCCCCACTACCAAAGATGCAGTTCCGTTGTATTTCACATCCACTTAATGAGATCTGCAAATGACAATAGGATTTATTTCCAAATTGGCATTGCTGTTGCCTCCATTCCTTCCAATGGGCATTCCATATTATTCATTTCAATATGTATGCAACTTCTCTATATGTATGCAATATGTATTTCAATATGTATGCAACATTTATATAGCACTGTCCCCAATTTCAGTGTTGCCCCCAACCTGCAGAGGAAGAGGATTGGGACTGAAAGACCAAGGCAAAATGTGGGTGCATGGAACCTAAGTTGTAAGCAAGCATAATATGTGAGACTACGTCTTTACTGCTTACATGGCGTGGATGTTAAGGCGGGAAGCTTAACTGACAATTTCCATGCTTTTTGGAGCATGATTGAATTTGTATACATGTTTCGACCCGCTTGCTTGCCTTCTTTCTCAGGCAAGTAAGAAGTCAGAATTGTAGACTGAACAAATGCAGGATGTATACAACTGAACAAACGCAGGCTATGTATAGTATATAGCCTGCGTTTGTTCAGTCTATAATTCTGACTTCTAACCCTCACCAGGGTAGGTGTGGGAAGAGGCATTTAGTAATTCGTTTGAAATTATTTTTATGTCCCTCCCATCAAACCCTCATTTTTGTGAAACTCTTCTGTTCTTTCAGGTTGCTCAAGATGCCCAGAATGCATTTTTTCCTTTGGGACATTACAAGATTCCCCAAACATTAAGGGCATACAAAAGACACACTGCATTCAATAATGCATTCAATAATGTCTCTAGCCAACCCAAAAGAACAACAGACTTTCTCAGTGTGGGGAGGGAATTGTAAACATATAATATTCCCTCCACCCAACACCCACAGGCTGTCTTGGTTAGTAGGGTATTTGTCACATAAATCTTGGATTAATTCAAAGTTGAATTTAGCTTTGTACTTCTTTTCCAAGAGATCAGGGGAATGAAAATATATATATTTTTTCTAATTACCAGTGAATGAAATGACTGACTGGGGTGTATTATAGCATTCTAAAGCACACAGGATAAATGCTCTTAGTTTTCTTGTCCTCATGCATAGTTCAAATGCCACACAACTTTATTTGCTTTGTGGTTTCAACTACCACTTGTGCAGCTTCTTCAGAGAGCACTGGGAAGAGAAATTGCAGCTCTTCTGTTGACACTGGGATCGCTGTCAGGGACATTTCTGCCTTCTCTGGAGGTCACAAGTCGTCACTGCATCCCATTGTTGGCAGGAAAGGCGTCTGGTTTTCATGGCATTTCTATTTGTTTAGATTTGGTCTCCTCCTGGGCATGCAGATTACAGACCAGTAAACCCATCTTTCACTGACTTGAATGTGGGAAGTTCCAGTCTCTCATAAACCTTAAATAAGTCTTAACTCCAGAATGCTGCTTATCGAAGATTGAATTACTTAATGTTGTGCTGTGTTTTTTAGCCTGAGGATGCTGTTGACGGAAAGCAGTGTTTTTCTGCTCCAGTTGCTGTCTCCTCTTAATTTGTGTGTGTGTGTGTGGTTGGCTTGTGTTAATGGCAGTATCTGTGTTTGAAGAAGGATTATATTAGTCCAAACTATGCACAGATGATTTGCCCCTCTCCTTACTAACTGACAGGAGCCCAAGCAGGACATATAATCTTTTGCAACATATCAGGGATGTTTCTGAACCAGAAGGTATAACCTGTTAAAGCAGCCTGGCTGAAAACCTGCAGTCTAGAGAGTAGCACAGGAAAGGGTGACTCTTATTAGTGATAAAACATTGATTGGAAGTTGCTTGTATCCATTTTTTTAATTGAAAAGGATAATCTTGTCCTTTACCCTGTTCCACCAGAGTAACTTGTATGTATGAGCTATTATGACCTCTAAATAGGCTGAACATGAACAAGCCTTCCTCAATGAGACCACCAGTCTTTGTCTTGAGGCATTTTTAGACAACTTGTGGAATTCGCGGATTCAAAAGACTCCTGCAATCTGCTGGATGTGCGAGGTAGTGGGAGTGCCTTTAAACAGTCTAGTCGTGCGACAATTATGAAGGGGAAAGGAGCCTGAAGGAGCACACGTGACCTCCCTGGCTGCCCCGACAAACAGCTGATGGGGGACAGGGAGACCCAGGGGAGCATTCATGCTCTCCGTGGTTGCCCTGAAACAACTGCCCTGAAACAACAGCTGTTTGTTGAGGCAGCTGGGGATAGTGTGACCAATATGGTGGCAATTTTGCGTAACTTAAGTTGCATGAGTCTCATCAGAGATTTAAAATGTGGATTAGTGAAACCTCAATATTGAGGTTTTTACTAATCTGGTAGTTTTCCCAGACAGTTCGTGTGAGAGGTGTTTACACAAGCAGGTAATTACTACCTTTGTCCAGAAACGTACAGGACTGCAGCTTGTGTAAAAAATGCCATTAGTAGTTAAAAGTTGTGCCTTAGTGGTATTCTTAATATCACTATTGTTTGTAGAAATGACACTTCCGCTGATCAGCAATTTACTTTTGTAGTGTATTACAAAATTGTATTATCAAATTTCTAGTAAATTTGCATGCACTGGATTCCTAGGAAAAGCAAGTGAGCTGCAATTTCCAAGTATTCTATCTAAACAGTTCAAAGCTTTTAAAATTTATTTTACTGTATTTTATTTATTTATTCTGTAAAGGAAAAGTGACCAAATCTCAATATATTTGTCAGAAATAAAACCATTATGAATGACTGTTTTAGGGATGTTTCAGTTGCTAAATCGAGTGTCACTTTTTTTTACTCCCAGATTGGCTTCCAAATAATACTCATCCTTCTTCTTGTCCTTCCATCCCAAAACAGACTTTAATTGAAGGAAGTGCAGACCATCTGGAAAAAAAGTTTAGTTTTTTTTAGAACATTGATAATCTGTTGTAAGTGCTGAGGAGGAGGTACCTAAACTACAGTCAGAAGGGTTTTTTATATCTTTCTGTAGTTCACAAGTTCACAGGTAAAGTTAAAAGTTGCATGCTGCTTCTCTTTCGAAGAAAGCCGTTTGTTTGCCTGCCATGGAAACCTATCCTGAGATTTCCTAGTTGTCAAGGATGGGGTTCAAAGTTCATAGAGCTTTTTATTGTGCCTTTTTTGAGGGATAGAGGCTGATTTGCAGCACTATTTAAAGCAAAGATGCCAAATGAAAGTTCTTCATTTTAAGTTTGTGCTTACACAAAGCTTCTTTGTGGTTTTTTGGGCCTGTCAGACTTGTCAGGCGTGGTAAGAAAAAGTATATTGTTTCCAGCACTTGGATTCCTTTCCTTCTGACATCTGCCACTCTGTAAAGATGATAAATTCCTGCCTCATTAGCCAGGGGTGTGGGATTACAGGCTGACAACACATTAATCACCAGCTTCTGTGGCAGGCTGACTAGCAATAGGCATTGTTAACAAAACTTTTCTAATATGTCACTCTTCTCTATGACAGCCTGTAATCAATCATCATGATTGACAGTGCTGATAGATTACACTATTTATACTTTGTGTAATGAAAGATAGCGTTTCCACCTACTGTCATTTCTAGGCTAGCAATGGAGGATCACTGAATAGAAACAAACACAACAAAAAAACAGGCCTCTGCTCAGCATTGTGAAGTTAAGTCAGACAGCATTGTACGTCTTTTGTGGTGGCTTTCATATGAGGTGTATTTTTGGGTAACCTGGTAAAGTGCAAGCCTTTAAGTAACTCTCAAACAGTGTTGCTTTACTGACTTTGTCCAAATTGCTGTCAGGTCAAGTTCAGGCAGGTAGAAGCTCTAACTTCCCTTCTCTAACCTCCCTTTACTCTTGACAAGATGAGAGACGATTTAGATGTTGATAAAATGTTTGTGCTTGTGTGGTTTTAGAGGGCAGAATTATACTTGTTTCCCATAACTGTGTGGTGCAACAGATGTAAACATATTTAGCAAGTGCAAAAGCCAACTCACCAGGTAGGAGTAACTTTGCTTAAACTTGTTTTGGCTTTTGAAGCTCGGAAAATCAGAGGCGAGATCAGGATACATCTGAGCCAAATTAGTCCTGTATTTTTTAATTTTTTTAATAGTTGGGTTTGTTGTATTGGGATCACTTGATTGTAGTCTTTAATTATTCTTTACCTCCTGAAGTTATTTCAGCTGGTTGTTAAAGATTTAATAGGAGCTTTAACAGGAAGACAAAAGATGCTAGCAACAAATGTGTCTCACAATGGATTGGAGATTTTTTTTTTTTTTCTACTATAGCCTGCCAGTAATTTCACTTGATATTGATTAAGCACAAATAAATGCTGCTTTATTGCTACCTTAATGTTATTGTAGAATCACAAAATGTATATAAATCCTCATTTGTATCTGCAATCTGGCAAGCATTTCCTATTATGCCAATAAATTTATTTTTATCTCTCTGTCTATACATGTATTATTTTTTCTTATTTTGAAGGTTTCATGTGTTTAAGTCACAATAAAAGACTTTAAATCAGCATTTTGGTAAGGAAACGGGCCCAGCAGTTTTAACTATAGTGCTTGTAAGTTTAGCAGAACATAGGCCGTTGAGCAGGAACAAGAGGGAGAAGTTGGCCTAAACTTTAATCTTCCTGAGAAGAGTTTCATTGTGAGGCCATGGTGAGTAATGAGAAACCTGACCATCTGATTAAGCCCCTCTATGTCACAGGACATGATTAGTAGGTGACAGAGACTGTAACAGGATCCAGCCAAGTCTTGTTTCTTTCACAGCTCAGACTGTTATATGATTAATGTCCCCAAGGGCTATCTCCAGGTCAGGCAGGGGAACCTGTCAGAACAGGTGGAAGTGACAAATTCGGCAGAAACTCCTTTTGTACTGGAGACTGAGAGTGAGAATGGATGAACGAATAGGGAGGATTCCAGATGGGCTGGTTGACCTTTCTGTACTCAGAACAGACACAGAGAGCATCATGGGAATGAAACCTAGTAAGTATGAAAAAAAAAAAAACTGCAAATGTTTCATAGTTGCTGAAGAATTATAGCATTGCCAAGTTGGGTAGGTAAAATGCACAACACATCCTATTATCACTGGTGGCTTACACTTTCTGTTCTGCTACAGGAGACTGTAGATCTAGACTTTCTCTCTGTGTAGACTAGATAAAGTACCACACACTGTGTTTTATGGCAGCATGGTAAGATTCTTTGCTTCAGTACAGATAAGGCTGATAGAGTTGATGTTTTAGTGTAGTACTTTCCAGTGCTAGTATATATAATCTATCTCATTCTCATCAATACTGCTCTATTTAGTACAAGACAATGTTGGATGTTAAAATAGTTTATAAAAATCCCCATAGCTTTTTATTACGTGGTGGTGATCTTGCAAGGCATTTTATCTCATTCCAGAGTACTTTCACCTCCATAGGTCATAGGTTCAAATCCCAGCTTGAAAAATCTTGACAGACTCTACCTTGTAATATCACACAATGCAGCACTAGCAATTGGGGCTCTGTAGGTGTCAGCTCTTAGATAAATAGACCTTCTCATTGTATCAGAGGAATGTATTAAAGATCTTTATAGCACACTGGAAGCAGAACAGGGAGTTAGCACTAGCATCTTGATGGATTTCCCTGTACACATTTAGTGTTAATATTGGAGAGGCATCAGGGATTGTTTGAAACATGAAATCTCTTCTTTGCTCTTGCATCTAATGTGAATTTTAAACAAAAAATCATTGTGATGTACCCTTTGTCACAATGTTTATCAAAAGTTGATAGCTCTGATCTCTTGTGACTTTTGTGTGTTTGAGGGGCCCCTGTCCATTTTAACTGTGCTATAAATATTCCTGGACTAATATAATACACTTTTTAGCGTTGGTCTTAAAAATGATTTTTACAAAGTAAAGAAAGTGGTAGGTATCCCCACTTTATAATGCAGGGAAAGGGTAGAAGTGTCATGACTTATACAAGGTCATATTGGAGGTTAGTGACAAAGTCATTTCAGACTTTAGTACTGAATTGCTGATTGTACTATACAATGTACTGAATACTATGTCGGTTGTATTATACAATGAACATTTTACATTGTCTTCATGTAAAATATTATGTCATCTAGTTCTATTTATTTATTTGTTTGTTTGTTTTTATTAGATTTCTAGGTCGCCCCCTCCTGCTACTGCAACTTGGGGTGGCTTACAACATAGTAAAAACATAAAAAATATAAAAAGCATCAATAAAAACAAAATACAAATAACAATATAAAATTAGCATAAAATACACCAGGCAGAGTTAAAAAAAAACACCACCTCCTCCCAACGCCGGCAGAACAGCCAGGCTTTTGGAGAGGGAGATGGGTGGGGGGTTGGAAGGGAGGAGGTGGTGGAACAGCCAGGTCTTGCACTGTCTACAGAAAGAGGGAAGGTTCAGGGCCAAGCAGATCTTCATCGGGAGGGAGTTCCATAGCCTTGGTGCGGCCACTGAGAATGCCCTCCTCCTCATCACCACCCGAGAAACTCGGGGAAGCCCGAGGAGGGCGTCCCCAGCCAATTGCAGGGGCCGATGTATGTCAGCTTTCTCTGTCTTACTTAAGGACCATTCTGAATTATGTCTTTCATTTCTGTGGTGCCTTAGACTTGGAATCTCATCTTTGCCACTGTTCTAATCTTGAGCCAACTATTGATGTGCTGAATGCCATGATTTCTTTAGCAAATTTGCTTCCATATGCTGTCGTTTACACACCTTTTGCCCTTCATTGACTAGGCAAAATGGTCGTTTTTCAGAGTGGTTTTCGCAGAGTAGAATGAACAGAGGAAATGGACACTGTGGGTCACTGTTGGGGGATGTAAAAACTCTCCTGTATATTTGAAGTGTGGAAAGTGGAGAGAATATGGATCCTTAAAAATTGATGTTGTTGACTGAGCCAAAACCTCAGATGTAAGCATCTCCATGCATTGGAGTAGTTGACGTTTGGATCAGAATTTTTGCAGAGAGAGAGAGAGATGTCAGGCAGTGCAGAGGTTTTAATAACAATTTCAAGTGTCTGTTACTGTGCTCAAAAAAAAAAAAAAAAAGGGGGGGGGGGACACTGATAAATTGTGACAACTATCTTGTAAACAGTTTGCCTTGCTATTGTTTGTTTCAAATTTTACCTCCACTTTTTCAAACTCTTGTCATTGTATAGCCTTCCCTGTGGGATGATCAATAAATCAGAAAGCGTCTGTATATGAATTGCTTGTCAGACACAGGAGGAGACAAGACTAACTTCTTAACCCAATATGTAGCCCCAGGGAAAAGATACACAGCACCAGCAGCAGAAACTCTGAGCATTTACTGTCCTTATAAAGGGGGGGGGGGCAGGAGGGGAGAATGTGCTTGCACATTTCAGGAGTGCTAACGCAGAACCAGAGTGTCAGTTCTGCAGTGGCGTCCTAAGGGGTGATCAAGATAACTTAATTAAACTTGCAAACCCTTGTGAGTTTGTTCAGCATTGAGAGTATAATACTGCCAAAATGTGTGCCATCTGTCTCGTACACTAGGCTACATTGAACATCTAACAAGCTAAGATTAGTGTTACCCTTGAGTCCAGCCTACATCTACTCTTTTAGAGCCAGTTTCCATAGAGAGATCCAGGTCTTGGTGTTGACAACTGATCCCTCAACCTCGTAAGGCTGATAGTTGTAAAAGCAGTTGCTTCATGTAAATTCATTCTACTTAGTGAGGTTTCCCAAATTGAAACCAATTTAGGATGGAGACTCAAGAGCCATATGAAACCTTTGTGCTCTCACTTTTATGCCTGGGAGTTGCTCCATGAAAACAGCTATAGAGCTATCTCATTGTCTTCATTCACATGCCTGCTTAAAAATCGGTAGGCAGCTTATATGTCAAATTCATTGTTTATGATAGTGACAGCTTGTGACTCTTTGTTTCCTTGTGTAATAAAAACCATAACCTTTATTTTTTATATAGTGCTCCCCTGCCATGGCACTATGAGCGCTTTACATAGAACTAACAACTTCTTTAATCCTCACCGCAACCCTGTGAATTAGGCCAGGCTGAAACAATAATGTGACTGGCCGAAGGTCACCCAGTGTGTTTCTGGGTAAGACAAGACTAGAACTGAGGTCCCCCCCCTGTCGCCCAGTCCAAGTACTGCACACTTAACCACTACACCACACTGGCTCTCTGTGTACCCTGTACTGTGTCTGCCTGCTGTGTCACCTTCTATTTAGATTGGGAACTCTTAAGAGCAGGGATCATCTTTCTACGTGCTTTACATTGCCTGGTCCATGGCTTTGACTCTTAAGCCGTACTAAATGAATGTTAGTGATGATGATGCATAAAATATTTAAATATTAGGCATGGTGACTGAGTGGATAAGGCACTAGCAGCTACAAAAGTCATGGGTTCAAGTGCTGTGTGTCTTTCACTGGATGTCTGCGGTTCGCTGATCTGTAAATGGGTACGTGATCCATTGGACTGGGTCGCACGAGACTTTTGTGTTCTGCGGGCCACAAAACTTGGTATATCTTAACTGATATGTCTAATATGGTGATCTTTGACTTTACTTTGAATACCAGGTGTAACAGCAACCCCTACCCTAGCCTCTGGTGATCTGTGTCCTGCTTGCTCACTGCTTTGTTGGCTTGCGTTCCTTTTGTCCATTTCCTCTCTCAGCTCCAAGGTAGGATCCATGTCCACGACCCACCTTCACCTCACTTTGTTGTCGGGGATAGGACCAGTGTCCCCACCCCTGGTCCAAGTTCCAACCCCACCTGGTTAAGCCTCTCATGAGTCCTGTTCCCAGTGAGGCAGGGCCTGCCCTCTGCCAGCTTAACCCTTGTCTTGGCATCTCCTTACTCCAGTTCCATGCCGCTCTCACCTGGTGCTTCCCTATTCACCGTTCATCTCTGTCATTCGTTGACCAGCATCCCTTGCTGGTACTGAGGGCCCGCCTTCCACCCACAGGTCTCTCACTCTCCACCTGTGTCCTCAACTGATTCCTGAGCTGCCCAATTACGCTTGGCAGCCCTTCTTAAAGGGCCGTTTCTCCCTACAGCTATCTCTCCATAGGGAGGGGGACAGGTTGAGTCTCACTCACAAGAAGGACTCAACTTCCCCATTTTATCCTCACTACTCTGGGCTGGCTCCACCGCACAAACACCCTGTCCGGTGACACCCCTCTATCCTGAGTTCCAGGCACACGCTCCTTTTCACCATGACTTACCTCGTATCTTTCTATTTTTACTTAGCTCTTTTCCCCCATTCCTTTCCTCCTTCACTTGGGCACATGAGGTACCTTGGCTCCTTTGCCTGTCCCCATGCTCCTATCATCTCTCTCTCTTCCTTTCCTCTGAACTATTGGAGCCAGATCAATTGCCCTCCCAGCTCCTCAGTTGTTCAGTTCTCTCCCTTCATCTCATCTCCCTAGACTGGCTTCTCCATCTCCACCTTGCTTTATAGCCTGCTTTCACTTATTAGCCCCACTGGGCAATACCTCCAGGGCAGGGACTCTGTCCTCCTCCTCTAAAAGCCAGCCCCTACTGATTGGTCTCAACTACGTCGTACCACCCTGAGGAGCCCCTCCCACAGGCTAGTACTACCCATCGCTTTTACTATCATTTCGACCCCAGACTGGCTAAATCATCTCCCTGTCCAGGTCCCTTCTCTAACCTTACTATGGCAGGCCGGGTTAATCACCTTGGCATTTGGGCTGTTCCTTCCCCCTGACCTCGCAGAGTTGGCTCATCCATCCCCTTGCACCCATTAGTAGGATCTGCCCTGTTAAGGCACCTAGCCTGTTCTTGAGGCTCTCAGCTCTTTTCTTATCCTTGAAGGCCTACAGCCCTGGCAGTTGTGGGGAGTTTCCCAATCTAACTGCCCCTAGATGATGTCTCATCCGCCCGCCTGCATCTGTTAGTGGGCTCTCAGCCCAGTGCTCCCTACCCTGGGATTTTTCTTATGTTTCTCCATTTAAAAGCTCCCTTCCTGGAGCTGGTTTCCCCTAGTCCATACGTGGAGTAGTGTAACCGGGTGTGGTTGCTCATGGGGTTAAGTCCGTACAGGACTAGCCCCATACAAAGTCACATTTTCCAGGGAATTAGCTTCACAAACACTCTCTTATAGGGAACTAGTTTTACAGTCATTCGCATCTGGAAAGTAGCTCTTAGTCTTTATTAGATAGATACACAATCTATGCCTCTATATACAGATAGTCTCTGTATCAATTGTGTACAGTTCTCCACAAGCAGTATTGACCCACATAAACAGGTTTCCTCTAACTCCAGGAAACAGCCCTCTGGCAACAATCTCAGGCTGTTACTCATAGGCTGTCTTTAGATGCAACAAGGATTGGGTAAGATGTTTGCCTTGTGACTGTGCATTGTGTCTAAGCACCATCACTATTTCTGGCCACTGATCTGCTCCCATTAACTCCTCATTGGTTGCATGGATGTCTCAGGGGCGACAATTAAGTGTTTTCCCTCTCCACGTGCCTAACGTAGTGTCTAAAGACATCAGATGGTGTGTTCACAGCTATTTCTGGTCTGCATGTCCCAATTCCTCCCTGTCTGCTGTGAATCCTTCACTCCATGCCTTTGCCAAACAGCCTGTTCCTTGCTGCACGCTGATGGTTCTTTCTTTGCTGCACACTGTCTTTGTGCTCTCCCAAAGCACCCGTGGGGGTGAGCAGTGAATAATGAGCTGTTTAGCTGTAGCACAGAGCAGAAGATTTAGGGTAGAACTGACCACTTTCCTGCATGGACTACAACTCCCATAGTTCCATGGGACTGTTTCTTCAAGGAGGGTTTCCAGTGTGAGGGGCAGGCAGGACTCCTATTAGCCCTTGGACATGGAAAGGCAGCTGTTGTGTCTTAAGTACTGCAACGTAGTAAACATGGGGAAACATGCATGACTATATAATGGTGTCATCACACATTCAGCCACCCCTTTCTGTTGTGTCTAAAGGTGCCCACTGTTCAAGGTCCTTGTGCCAAACGCAGTTCCTTTACAGCCCAGTAACCTCTTAGGTTTTGTCAAAACCCCAAAGTCCATATGGGTTCTTCATGGATCCATAGCACTCACCAGCCTTTTCCTTCAGGACCTTGGACAAGGTGGAGTGCTAGGGCTATTTCCCAGCCTAAGTGCAATAACCCAGGTACCAGGTTTCCCTTAACTGTCCAGCCTTAGTATCAGTACTTTGGAGAGAGATCATCAGCAGTCCAGCTCTCCAAGAGAGTTCCTTCTCTCTCTACAGCCAGACACAGACGGACTCTCCTCTGCAACCTGTCTCTTCAGTCTCTCAGCCCTTAAAGGGCCAGTGTCTGCCAACTTTCACTTTGTTTCTCCTCTTGGGGTTTTTCACCCTCCTACAGGGTTGGCTCTGCCAAGCGCTTACCCAACTGTCCAGTCCAATCCACCAGCATTGCCCAACTTGTCCTGTCCTCAAGTTGCTGCTTGCTACTTTTGTAAAGGGGCAGTACCCCCATCCCTGAACCTTAACATCTCTAGTTTCCCATTAGGCTGCACACTCATCTTCCCCACCCCCACCTCTCTCATTTTCCTAGAGGCTATATCCTAATATCCTCAGTCCCTTCTAACCCCACGGGCCCCCACCCGTTGTACTGTAGTCACCTATTCAAGGCCAACAATTGCCTTAATTCTATGCTCACCCAAGCTGTCACTGTAACTTGAGCCCACAGGGCTGTAGTCAATGTTCAATTCTGCTCCTGCAGTCTGGGCTTGGATCTGTCTCTCTACAGCCTCCATTTGCCAGCCTGCCATATCCATCTGTATTTCCTCAGTTCTATGTTCAGAATCCACTGTCCCAGGCAGTCCCCACCCCACTGGGTCTATTTGATTCCCTTTATTCAGTCTACACTGTACTGGCTGCTGCACCATCCTTAGCTGAGCTGGACATAACAAATGTAGCCACGTTGCCGCTATTCAACTAGTAAACTTTGAACGACAGTTCTCCTGGGAATGCTGACCCATGACAGTGTTGGCCAGGGTGCCTGCATTCACCACTAGTGTAACGTCAGCAACCCCCACCCTGGCCCCTGGTGGTCTGTGTCCCGTTTACCGCTTTGTGACCACCCTCGATCTTGTCGGCTTGCATTCCTTTTGTCCATTTCCCCTCTCAGCTCTGGGGTGGGATCTATGACCATGAGCTGCCTCATCCTCACTTTGTTGTTGGGGTCCAATCTTCCGTAAATTATCAGTACCATGAGTTTTGCAGGTGGGCTACATTCCCATGTTACTTCTTTCTTGGTATGGATCCATTACAGAAAATAATGGCTCCATGCCCATGTTACCTAGTGGGTGGGGCTGGGCTTCGGGGGGTGGAGGGGCTTCCGGAGTTTGCCACCCCCCCCCCCCCAATCCAGCAACTTGCCTTCCAATGGTGGTGGCAGCAGCTTCTCTGGCCGGCTCTCCTGCTAGCTCCTTCTGGCCACTTCCTGGCCTGCCACATGGGGTCTCCCAGGGCAATTTGTCAGGTTCAGTCAGCTGTACTGCCCTGGGAGGCCCCATATGGTGGGCCAAGAAGTGGCCAGAAGGAGCAGGCACAAAAGCCAGCCGGAGAAGTTGTTGCTGCTGTAGGAATTAACATTAGTTTGTGTAATGTGGGCAAGCAGCCTTAGTCCCATTTGCCAGCTTAATACTTGTGTAGCAGGGAGCAGGTTATTTAGACTGTGGTGCCTTTAAGGGAAGTAGCACCTGAATGAAAGTGCAGGAGCCACAAAGGAAAAGGATCATACCCAAGCAAGTGCAAAGTGAAGCACAGGTACTGGTGCTTTAAGGGACAGCGCCTAAACACTATCCTGCTGAGTGCCTAAGTGGATCCAGCTAAGATGGGTAGAAGCCAGCCCAGGGGATAAAGCTTGAGCCAGAGGTTAGTGCTAGGTGAATAAATCAGAGGCAGGAGCTAGAGGGCTCAGCCTCTGATGTGGGCTGCTTAAGGGTAGCAAAGGGAGCTGCAGGATCTGGGGAGAGCTCTGCCTCAGCCAGAAGCTGCTTGGGAGCAGCGAGGAAGACCCAGAGGAGGCAGGAGCTACACTGGGCTCTGGCACTACACAAACAGGAGCTATACAGGGTTTCCCAAGGAAATCCTGTGGGAAAGGTGTGGCCCAAGCTAAAAGGGTTTGGCAGGGTACAGGAGTGACTCCTGTTTGGTATTGGAGCTTATGGGGAGGCTCCCATCTCAATATTGGAATGTGGAGCGCGCGAGAGAAAGACGGTGAGTACAAGAAATGAATATTGGCACAATGGCCTGCAGATCGCAGAAGGGGTGGGGAGATGGGGAAGAGGAGGGGAAGCAGTGGGAGACGCTGCAGGAGGCAAGGAAATGATCAGAGGTGTTAATGAAAAATCCACATATATGAAAAATAATTAGAGACATTAAAGAAATTTCACTCATGGAATGGAAGAAGAAACTTAAAGGACTTTTAAACCACAGCTCTCCTATTGCTTTCTGTAGAGGTGATGTATTAAAATACTTCAGTTTGGTACTGTATTGTACAGAATGATAGTAGTAACGTATCCTTGACACTTGAGCATAACTGTGCCAGTTAGGGAGAGTGAGTGGTTGGCATCTCATTGATGACCACAGAGAACAATGGGAAACAAGCACAGTTTCCCACAAGTTTCACATAGCCATATTTCTAATAGGTTGGCCTGTTGGTTTGTCTAATTTGCCAATACTGTCTCCCATGTCCTGGTGAGACATAATTGGCTCACAACTCTTTACTCGCCGTGGCATGCCCAGCGTTTATTGATGTGCAGAATTTTTCAAATGAGCCTCCATATTTTGCTGCTTTTCAGATGTGCCTTCAGTATGTATTTACAACACCTTTGTTGTCCACCTTGTTTTCTCTTCCCATCTACAGGGAATACTATGTAGCACTTGCTTTTGTATAGTACATAATCAAAATTAGACATGTAGAGGATTTCATTGTGCGATTTTATCCACAGGTCTGGGGGTATGGAGCTGAAGGAGGAAACTATCAGGGCTTTGCCCTCTGATGCACTGTTTCTTCCTGAGCTGCATGCCTCACATGTATTATATTCCTACACACCACCCTTCTGAGATTATTTGGTATAGCTCTGTCTCCTTGGGATTTTCACTCAGAGAACAGTTGCTCACTCCCGAAACGGTCACCCTTCTTGATAATAGAGATGCACTGCCAATTTTCAGTGACTATGGAAATTAAACTGGCTTTAGTTTGAGGCTGGAGAGGGATGTCTGTAGTGATCTAGACATGAGGTTTGATATACTTAGATCCTCTCAGACCACAAATTTCATTCCTGCTTATGTTGCCTAAGTCCTTTTGGTAACATAGGTGTTTCAGAGTAGACTGTAAGAGTTGAAAGCTTTTATGTTCTTCCTAGGTAGTACAGACTATAGACAAAATTTTCAGAAGTGTTTGAGATGTTTAAGCTCCCAACTCCTAAATTTCTCACTAAAATTAATTTTTTTCACTCTGTAAAATCATAAGTGGTGGGAACAAGTAAATACGAAGCTGTTGTTTACCCTTTCAAATACTAGAACTAGGAAGCACTCTATGAAACTAACTGGCAGGAAATTTAAAACAAATAAAAGGAAGTACTTTTTAATGCAACATACAATTAACTTGTGGAACTTGTTTCCAGAGGATGTTATAAAAGCCAATAGCTGGGGTTTAAACAAGGATTAGATACATTCTTAGATGACAGGTCCATAAATGGCTATTATTTGTTAGTTAACATAAGAACAGAAGTAGTGCCATACTGGGTCAGACCAATGGTCCATCAAGCCCAGCATCCTGTCTCCGACAGTGGTCAATCTCTTTATCTTGGGAGAAGTATCCAACAGGTCACAATAGGCAATCCATTCCCTGTTGTTCCAGCCCCCAAACAGTAAGAGGTTACATTCCCAAAACTAACTTGGCTAAGAATTTTTCCAGTCCCTGTTTAAAAGTAGCTACACTACTGGCCATGACCACTTTCTCTGGCAGTAAGTACCAAAACTTAATTGTACGCTGAATGAAAAAATACTTTCTCTTATTTTTCTTAACTCTGCTACCAATTAATTTCATTGAGCATCCCCTTGTTCTAGTACTCTTAGAGAGGGTAAATAACTGCTCCCTATTTACGTGTTCCACACCACTCATGATTTTATAAACTTCTATCATATCCCCTCTTAGTCACCTCTTCTCCAAACTGAAGAGCCCTAACTATCAAGCTTCTCCTCATGCGGGAGTTGTTCCATACCCTTGATCACTTTTGTTGCCCTTCTCTGTACCTTTTCTAGTTCTACTATGTCTTTTTTGAGATGGGGTGACCAGAACTGCACACAGTATTCCAGGTGTGGTCGTACCATCGATCTATATATAAGGATTGCGATATTTTCTGTTCTATCCTCTATTCCTTTCCAAATGATTCCTAACATTCTGTTTCCTTTTTTGACCGCCGCCACACACTGAGCTGAAGATTTCAGTGTATTATCCAAAATGACTCCAAGATCCCTTTCGTGAGTGGTAACTCCTAATTTAGAACCCAGCATTGTATACATATAATTTGAGTTATTTTTCCCTATGTGCATCACTTTTTACTTATCCACATTAAATTTCATCTGCCATTTGGATGCCCAGTCACCCAATCTTGTAAGATCCTCCTGCAATTCTTCACAGTCTGAATTTGATCACCTCACTCTACTCCTTTCTCCAGATCATTAATGAATATATTAAACAACACCGGTCCTAGTACAGATCCATGGGGCACTCCACTAGTTATTTCTCTCCCTATGATAACTGACCATTTTGTCTTACTCTTTGCTGCCTGTCTTTTAACCAGTTGCCAATTCACGATAAGACACTGCCTCTTATCCCATGAATTTCCTCAAGAGTCTCTCATGAGGGACCTTATCAAACACCTTCTGAAAGTCCAGATATACTATATTAACTGGCTCACCCTTATCCACATTCTTATTTACACCCTCAAAGAATTCCAATATGTTAGTGAGGTATGACTTACCTTTCCTAAATCCATGTTTCTCCTTCCCCATTAAGTTATATTTATCAATATGCTCAGTAATTTTGTTCTTAACAACTGTTTCCACCAGTTTGCCTGGCACCAATGTTAGGCTTACTGGTGTGTATTTTCTAGGATTACCTTTGGACCCTTTAAAAAATATTGGCATTACATTTGTTACCCTTCAATCTTGTGATGCAGTGGCAGATTTAAGCAATAGGTTACAAATGACCAATAATAGGTCAACAACTTCATATTGATGTTCCTCCAGAACTCTGGGATGAATACCATCTGGTTCTGGAGATTTGTTACTGTTCAGTTTGTCAATTTGCTCCAGAACCTCCTCCAGAGTCGCACTTATTTGGGACAGTTCTTCCGATTTATTACCTACAAAGACTCAGACTTGGTTGGGAGACATAGACCGCTTTTGTGCCTGCACCACCCATAAGAACAGACAGAGACATGCTCTGGGGTAAAAGGGCTTGGCCGCAACTTTATTACAATATAACTTTACACATCCATAAACAGACAACAATAGTAAAGAACCTGTGTGCATTATAGCTACATAAAGCAGGTAAGGGGGTTGAGCTAAATCTCGCCCCCTCTGCCCGGGTGAATCGACCCTTCGAGTTCACCCTCCCCTTGGGTCAGGGCAGGTTTGCAGCCCCCAAACCAGCCGTTCCGAGCCTGGGCTGGGACCCCCGGCCTTAAGACTCCCCTGCTCCCCGAGTGGTAACGGGTGCAAGCGCGACCCCTCAGCTTATAGGGAGCCTTACCACGGCACAGTTCCTACCCCGCTAACCACCCAAGCTGCGACAAGACGTCGTAGAAACAATAGCACCTAAATTGCAAATGAACATAACGGCTGTGGAGGAGGCAAAAAACCCGACAGCCCTCCGAGCCAATTAGGCCGCAGGAAAATTCCTCCTCAGTCCTGAAAACAACAGCCAGCCTTAGCCCACAGCCGTTGACTTAATACTCAGAGTAATACAACCACTGTCGTCGGTAAAACACATTGAAAAAAGGGGGAGGACTGGGAGGGAAACCTCTGCGTGTGGCCCCGTGATTGAGGAGAGAGGAAGAGGCACCTGACTGCTTCAGGTAAATATACCTGTCCATGTCCCCCACCCACCAGGTGCCCCTTCTCTTCCCCCATTGGCCTACCGGTGCCGCTGCTCATGGGCAGGCAGGGGGGGAGGGCAAAGGAACCCGTTGCCCAATCCCTGCCTGGCACCCTGTTTGGGGGGCGGTGGGCACAAACTTCCCCCCCCCACTTAGGGCTGGGGGGTGTTCCTTAGATGTGGGCGTGGCACCAAATCATACACTATGTTTAAAAAATCCCATGGACGGAGTTTAGATGTGACATCACACACATGATTAGCTGTGCACATCCTTTAGAGCCACAGACTAAATACCTTGATCTTTAGTCCAGATGTACTATGGCTATACTGGACCAGATATATGGGTATTTAATATTCGATATTGAGGTATTTTGTCCGTGGCTCTAAAGAACATGCGAACAGCTATCCATGCGTGTGACGTTGTGTCAAAACCCCGCCCGCGGGATTTTTTACATAGTGCATGATTTGATGCTGCGGCGTCGCGTGCACATCTAAAAGCCGTCTCTATCTCCCAACCAAGTCCAAGTCTGATACTACAGGCTAGTGAGCCTCACATCAGTGCCAAGCAAGCTGGTGGAAACAGTTGTTAAGAACAAATTACTGAGGATATTGATAAACAGCTTAATGGGGAAGAGGAAACATGGATTTAGGAAAGGGAGGTCATGCCTCACTAACCTATTGAAATTATTTGAGGGTGTAAATAAGAATGTGGATAAAGGTGAGCCAGTCAATATAGTATATCTGGACTTTCAGAAGGTGTTTGATAAGGTCCCTCATGAGAGAGACTTGAGGAAATTAAAGAGTCCTAGGATAAGAGGCAGTGTCTTATCGTGGATCGGCAACTGATTAAAAGACAGAAAGCAAAGAGTAAGACAAAATGGTCAGTCCTGCTTGATATTGAGGTATTTAGTTTGCGGTTCTAAAGAATGCGCGAGCGGCTAATAATGTGTGTAACACCATGTGTAAACTCTGCCCGCGGGATTTTTTAACATAGCTCGTGATTTGATGCCACAGCGCCGCACACACGTCTAAAAGCGGCTATAATCTCTGACTGCCAGGAGTTGGGAGTAAATAACAGTCAGAGACCCTGTCATAGGATTGGGGGCTCTCTATCCCACTCTAGGCTGTCATGACTCAGTTTCCCTGGCTTACAGCTCTCGCTGGATCAGCTATCTCTCTAGAACTGATTGAGCCTGCAACGGGGGAACCTTCTTGTCACCTTTTTAGCCACAAAGTTTCCCAGCACAGACTCTCTCTCTAGGTTCGTCTGTGTTTGTAAACACAGAATTAACCCCAAACTGTGTCTCGCCAATGTTAGGATTAGCAATTCCACTGGACCATATGAAGTTCAGTAAAAGGAAGTTTAATAAATAAATCATGAATAAACATGCAGTACAAGATTATACTCGAGAGTTCAGAAATGAAAATAACATAACCAATAACGCATTCCTATCTCTACTTGGATTCTCCTGATTTAGGCTTGTCCTAATCAAGGTCCAAGGGTATTTCAGTTCATGTCACAGCCAGCGTTGGAAAGCTTGGCCGGGTACCAGTCTTGGTTTCCAAAAGGCCTTACTTCATAGTTCCTTCCTTCTCTGGCTGGTAAGATGTAATGATGAAGCTCAACCAACTGAGAGAGATAGAAAGATCCTCTCTTTGTCTTGTCTCCACCCTTAAGTACCTTTCCAGGATCCTTTGTTTGATTTTCCCTCCAGGTGACTCTGTGCTTTCAGTCACGTCCACAGGAAGAAATCCATTTGCAACTCAATGGTCTATGTGTCTCCAGAGTTGTTTAGGCTTTTTCTGAATACACGCTCGGCATGACTTTGCATTTCTCCATTGCCTGAAGTGAGTTTCCAGTTCTCAGCTTTCACATTACATACATGTTTAACCTTTACCTTTTCATGTTTGTTAGACCTGTAGTCTACATGTAGCCAGTATCAGACCCATGTAATTGTTCACCGTGTTTTCCCCATTGCCGCCGATGGAATAAAGCAGTGAGCATGGGTCCTTGAATCAGGGAGCAGATCGCTCCATTGTGACCTATTGTGCATTTCTCTTAGCAACTGAAATTGGCACCTGTTGGAGACAGGATGCCTGCCGGCCTTGATGGACCATTGGTCTGACCCAGTACTACACTTATTATGTAACGTTTTGTAATAAGCTAGGGTATTCTGGTGTCCTTGACCAAACTGTTGCGTGCCAGAGCTTTGCTATGCACCCCAGAAGAGGCTGCTTTTTATTGGTGATGAGATTATCATATATTCCAGCATGAATCATACAGCACATTTAGGCATTGTGAGAGAATATTTGTTTTGTGTCTAGTTGAGATAGCACTATGAATAAATATATTCCTTTGAAAAATATGCTGTGAAATTCCAATACAGAAGAGGAACAAAGCCCCTTTCCTGGAGCTGTGCCAACTCGACACCTCTTTTTAGCCTTTTTTCAAAGGCCACAGGGCAATATGCCAATAATGAGCTCGGAAAGTATGTATGAAGTTCCTGATAATATGACACAATTTTTCTTACTTTTGCTCTTTATTTCATCTTAATTAGTCCCAGTAGGAAGGATTGATTTTTCAAGCCGTGTAGCTAACATCTGTTGGTATTCCTGGGGTCATTCTTACACTGTCCTGCATTTGACATTTCTTGTAAAAGAAGAGGCATTTGTTCATATTGACATTAGCTGCCTCTGTATCTCTCAGTGGTGCAGATGGCCTGTGAATAAAGACATCAAGCTAATAGGCAAGATGACAAGCTTCAGTGGTGCTGCTGCTCCTCATGCTTAAATGGCAGGGCAGCATGGATTGCCTTTGCTGTGGAGGTCCTTGGTCTGATGGTACTAAAGCATATGGAATCATTTAAAAATGCAGCAAGGGGTCCTGGGAAATAAACAGTAGCATGAAAATCCCAGATGAGACTATAAAAGCTTATATCCTTTTTTCACTGTTTGTGTTAAATTTCTAAGAGCAACAAAGCATAAAGTGAAATGCATATACGAGAGAAACTCATTTTGCTAAAGATATCCTGTGGGTGTGTCGGTTTTCCAAATCAAAGCAAGGTATTGCTCTAACCGTTCTATATTAAATTAATACTGCTCACATAATTATATTAGGAAAAGCCAACTGATTATTTCTGTATATAAAAACCTGCCACATTTTTACATGCAAGGATGCTAAGGTTGTGCATACCCCCCCCACCCTGGATTCTGGGTTCCCAGCATGGCCAAGTCTTGCGAATTTATTGTGAGAGATGTGATTTCTAAGCCTCACTTGGGATCTCAAAATTATCATCATTAATCTGCGAGATTGGAAGGCTTGCTCTCTGCCTGCCCCTCCATGCTACACTCTGCAGAGCTGATCTGGAACCCAATAGTAAATTATCTGAGTGGGGCAGAGGAGCAAGAAAGTACAGCTGAGATGAGAGCAAATGTTCCCATTTCACAGGGTCATACAGACCTTACAGGAGTGCTTGCAGGTGTCCATCAGTATTTCATTACTTTTTGGTGATTCTGTGCTACCGCCATTTTTTGTCATTTTCTGGGACTTTTAATCACTTTCTGGGAATTTTATGACAGTTTTACCGCAATTTTACAGCACATTTATGGCAATTTCTAACATGTCCCCTGTGCTGAGGCAGCACGCTTACATCTCCACAGCCCCTGGGGTGCATGTGGGATAGACATACTTGGAGCTGGCCCCATAGCAGCCCCTTTCAACTTGCGAAAAATAACAGAAAATGGTGAAAACAATGGGAAAGGCAGTAAGTTTCCACATTGCTCGAATGGAGGCAAATGCCCTTCTTCCAACAGAAACAGCACTCTCTGAGATTTTTCATTTCAGGCATACAGGGAAGCCTCTTCCCATGTGTGTGCAACACTCTAATCAGTCCCTTGTCCAGGGAGACCGATATCAGGGCAGCGCACAGCGAACCTCAGATTGTCTCCCTGGAAACAAGGACCGGTTAGAGTTTTGCACACAACTTGGAAGAGGCTTCCCTGCTCCCCTCCCTACTCCTGTACTTTACTTTCTCATGATTTATGAGACCCCTTGATTTGGGGTTGACAATACTGGGTTATCTAAGGGGCACCCCCCCAGCTCTCACGCATGAGTCAGCCCTGCCTGCAAGCCAGCCTTCCCCCCCCCAGGGCCTCATCATTTTCCTTACTTCCAGGGGTCCTGCAGAATCCCCCCCCCCATTTTTACCAGGAGAACGGTACAGTGTCCCCACTCCCTTCCTAAACAGAGACCCTTTAGGGCCCTGGAAGTTCTGGAGTCCTTCCCTCCTGCCTGAGCCCCCACTTTCACCCCCAGAAGACAACTGATGACTTCCAGGTGGAAAAGGCGGCAGCATAGAAGTTAATGGTGATGAATCCTGTACTGCAGTAGTGAGAGAAGGGACAGTGCCAGACCAAAAGGCAGGGAAGTGAAGATGGATGGTGCAGGATCTCCAGACAGCTGCACAGTGAGAGGCATGGGACCCCAAAGACGTAGGCGGTGGAACTACGTGAGGAGGAGGTGGGGCCAGGTGGTTGAGGAGGCAGCGGCAGCATGGCCCTTGAACTGAGCAAATAGGAATGAGACGGGGTGGCAGTTGCAATGCAAGACCTGGCAAACAGGAGATGCGGGTGGATGAGGTGAGGAGGCAGAAGCAGGGCGGTGCGCATTGC
The DNA here is from genome assembly GCA_003113815.1 of Sphenodon punctatus. Lineage (NCBI taxonomy): Eukaryota > Metazoa > Chordata > Lepidosauria > Sphenodontia > Sphenodontidae > Sphenodon > Sphenodon punctatus. Next base: position 5,227,430 of record QEPC01014420.1, on the reverse strand, counting down.
AGGGCACCAGGGGCATAGCCCCTCCTGGCCTGATCCCCCTCCACACACACTTCATACTTTTAAAAAGAAAGAAAAAAAAAAACAAGAAAAAAACCCCTCACTTGAGTCCCGGAGGAGGGGAGCCAGCAACCTGCTCCAGACTTGCTTGGAGTCCACCAGTTCAGCAATCAGCTGAGTACTCAGTGTTGTTGTGCCTCCCTGAACACATGTGCGGGCAGGAGCTGAGGGGGTGGGGGCCAGTGCCTCCTGCTGTGCCTACTTTAAGGAGTCCATTAAGGGACAACACTTTACAAAAGCAATTTGGGCTATTGGGCTTAGAGACTATACAGCTGACTGGGGAAAAGCACTTTGCTTTTCCTACCAGTGGGGGCAGTGTTCCACAGAGCCCTATGGGCTGCTTTGAAAGACTCTGTTTGGACTGGAGACTCAAACGCCCAGGCAGCGTGTGTCAGTGTGCACAGCTGCTGCTGTTGAGGGCTCAGGTTGCCTACCTGTACCCCACTCCCTACGGTAGGGTTAAAAGAGAGCTCTCCTCATTTGGCATGCTGGTGATCTATGCCATTTTGGTGGGGAGTGCTGGCTGGCCTGGCTTGTTTGTGGCTTTGTTACCCCACGCTGCTACTGGACCTGCATCAGACACATCCCTATTGGTGAGTTACTTATTTTTAGTTGAAACGCTGGTGAAAAGGGGGCCTGGGGTGCTGCTTGGGGGAAGAGAATGGATGCTGCTTGTGGCGGGGAGGGGGGAAAGAATGGGTGCTGCTTGGAGGGAGAGAATGGGTGCTGCTTGTGTGGTGGGGAGAGAATGGGGCTTCAACAGAGCTATAACAGTGCAGCATGTTTTGGGGGACAAGTGACATTCCTCACTGCTGCTTTTGTGGTGTGCTAAGACTTCACATAATATGGTTCAGTTGGTTTAAGATCTGGTTTGCTTTTGCTTGTTCTGT